>JAJHSJ010000017.1:56691837-56840900 GCA_021015155.1 Magnolia officinalis | reverse complement strand
TTAAAAGTAGACACTGCCCAAGTCAGGACTTTTTAAGCCCACTACGAGCGAGCCGACAAGGTGGATGGAATGGATCATCCCATTGTGGGCCTTAGGCTATGGTACCAATGGTTATCCTTTCATTTGGTAGTAAAGGAAGTGAACGTGTGACAACTACGACCCATACATTGAATTATAGACATGCATCAATGTGGGCCCATATGGGTCGTCGGTTATCATGTTATATGGGTAGTGGTTGTCACATGTTCACATCTTTATTATCAAATGAAATAATAATCATTGATATTGTAGCCTTAGGCCCACGATGGGGTGATCCGTTCTATCCACCTTGTCGGTCAGCTCGCCGTGGGCTCAAAAAGTTCTGACTTATGCAATGTCCACTTCTAACAAATATCACAGTAAGCCTGGAAAGTTTCAATAGTGGGTGTCATTGTCACCATTATTTTCTATTATTTAGCCCACATGAGCTCTAGATCAGACTGATATTTGAGCCATAGCCCTAAAATGACACGGCATGGGTGACATGAATTATACAATACATTATGTGGGCCCCACGAGTTGGGTCTTACCCATGCTTAAAAAGACTTCTATCCACGTTACTTTCTTAGGATTGAAATAACACATAATATCTTTCGCACTCTAAACCTTACAAGTATTGATCAAAGGACAAGGGCATTTTAGTCCGAAGAAATTTTCAAAGCTTGTTTAGGAGGTCACCCTTGGAATATTTGAAAGGTTGAATCCTCTAGGGAATTTGACCATACAATGAGGCCAATAGGGTCAAAATCCCAAGAATAAAATGTCCTCCACCTTTTCATGGAATCCTTTTCAAAACCCTGGCCCTCTCTCTCTCTCGCGGGAGATTCTGCCACTCCCAATTTCCACCGCTGGAGGATTGGCGTCTCGTCGTCTTGGAGTTCACCCCTCATCACCTCACCCTCCTTGCCGTTATTCTAAGCTCCATAGCAAGAGCGCCAGAGGCACTCCACCCTTCGTTATTAGTTGCTGAGCTGCAAATCCTATCAGCAGGGAGCACTGCATCTCAGCCATCGTTCCGCCACTCGATCATCCCCCGGCCACAAGTGGCAGACGGTGTTCCACCCCCCATCCGGCAGTATATATACAGCCATTCCCAGCCGTGCTTCATCGCTTCCCACTTCAGCTGCTCCTAGTTACTACTTTTTCTTTTTCTTTTTCTTTTTCTTTTTTATTTAAAATCCAATACATACACATATATATATATATATATATATATATATATATATATATATATATATATATAATAATAAATAAACAAAAACAATTGCATTTGGATGTTCCCATGCATACTCATATGGATTGGTGTACAAGCAAGATACAATAGGGTGTACAATATACCTTAACCCTAACAAAATATAAGCAAAACATCTCCTTCCTTTTCAGATATAAACATCAGGGCGGACCCCAAAATGATTTCAATGGCCAGCCTTATCTGGATTTTTATCTCTGGTTCTAAAATGAGCTGGAGCAACTGATGGACAGAACTATAATTAATGGTCAGAAAATGATTTTGAGAAAGTAATTATATTAACAAAGCTAAACAAGCCAGCAGTACTGGAAAGCAATTACAAGTAGATTTATATATAAGCTTCATATTTACCGAAAACCCGTGGTAAGCAGACCAACATACAGTAATAAGTGCATAAAAAACAACCCAATATCTAAAACACCAACAACAACCACAGAAGTTTGAGACATCCCGTACATCGTTATTATAGTGAAACTGGAATGTGCCAAACGCGCCGATCGAAAGAAGTCAAGACATGACATGAATAGTGATTTTAAGGAATAGTGCAATCTTAACGAGTGCAACAGCCCCCCACTTTAACTTCTCAGCCACACCAGCTGAGATGGGAAGTCGTGGAAGTACAAATGAGAGCAAAAGCAGCCCTAACCCAAATAAGGAAGTTGTGAAAATGGCAATGGCATAGAAGATTGAGAGAATTTTGTGGTATCGATTGCCACGAAGCCCGACTGAGAGATACTCGGCAATCCCAATGGCCGAAACCAACATGGTGGCTACTGATACAATGAATATGGCCCTTTGGGCTTTCTTCATATCTTCGGTTTCTGCTGCTGATAGAGGGGGCATAGGCTCTATCTCTAGAGACACATCTATGTTTGGCATCAACAACCGGCATCCCCATCCATTGTTGTTGTTAGAGAGTGTGTAAGAGGGATAGAGAGAATAATGGGAGGAGAGATTTTCTGTACAAGGAGCCAGTAGAGAAAAGGAGAGAGGGTAATGCTGAGAGAGAGAGAGGATTGTATACCGGAATCATACCATGTTTTCTGGCCTTCTTATAGACGATGTTTGCTGGAATAAATACAATGTGGTAAGATAACTTGGGTAATGAAAAGCAAAGATTGGCCTTTGAATGCCATCGCTCTGTCTCTTTTTCCACAGCAACTGAGCTTTCCGGATGTTCTGTACTCCAAACAAGTTCCTGTAGCAGAATCTATCTGTAGCCCACCACGATATCCATGAGAAATTGGATGCGGATTTATGCCAAAGCCTTTCCCTTGAAGTTCCTGCCCTCGAACCCAGGTGGGGCCCCACTGTGATATGTTTGTAAGAAATTCATCCCGTTCATCATCCGCTTTGTGGGTTCATTTTAGAAATTAGGGCCAAAAATGAGATGGATTCAATACTCACTTGGACCGAAAACCTGAGAATTGAACGTCCACAGTCGAAATATTCGTGGGGCCACAGAAGTTTTGAATTATGTTAATATTTGTGTTTTCAGTTCATCTTAGTAGGAATGGCCTTAAGAACGTTATAGATGGCATGTAAACATCACTGTCAACCTCAGGGAAGTTTCAACGGTAGGAATTTCCCTAAGTACCTTTTTCCTTTAGTACGGCTCACTTGGGTCTTGGATCCTGCTTAATTTTGGTCCAATTTCCTAAAATGATCTCACAGAACGGATGGACAGGGTAGATTTCTTACAAACATCACGGTGGCCCCACCTAAGTTTCCAGGCTTTAGGAGGAAATCAGCGTCCTGAGAAATTCACTCCATGCACCAGTTTCACGGGCTCATGGGACAGAATTTTAAAAATGAGACTGATCCAAAATTCAGGTGTGCCACACTAGCTGAAACCCCGTGAGAATGGACGTGCCCGCTGTTGAAGTCTTCACAGAGCGGATCATGATGTTAGTGTCATCCAAACCCCTTTAAGGTTATTCCCACTGGGAAGGGTTGGCATTTCCATTCTCACTGTTTTTGTGATGAATTTGAATTTCTAATTAACATCGTGGTGGTGACCTCATAGCTTCGGCTAAGAGGAACTTCCTGTCTATTTGTATCCATGTGAACATGCATATCTAGAGAATGGTCACACTGATGTAGAGCGGATCGTTGCAGACACTTTCATGGCAAAAGATGCACCAGAGAAGCCCGATCTGAGGTGGAAATGCTCTAGACCAAATAGTCATGGAAATGATCTAGACGGTCAGAATCTTAAAATAGTCATATCTCACAAATTGAGATGAGTTTTTCAACCTATCATATATAATTTTGGGTAGGAGAAGCTACTGTTGGCTGTACTAGCCAGAAATTCTCTTGGCTTTACAAAGCCTTAAAACCGAACACACCACAAATATATAAAAATAATTTTACTTGCTGCACTATTTTTGTAATCGGACATACAAGGTGCCTTTTATAGGCTTTTGCACCAACTATGAAATGACTACAATACCCTCACTAGACTCTTCCATTATTTAATATTCCTAGAAACTGACATTTGGCCATTCATCTTCCAAAACAGCTCCTTTAGAGCTTCAACTGTTATGCATGGGGAGTTCAATGGTCACCGGTTGTTGCTGGAAAACGGTTGTTTGGGTTTGCTGTTTTCAACACTTCCCTTCAAACCAAACAGGTTTCATTCCAAGCATTGATCTTAGTCGTCTGAATGTTTAATCGGTAATGCCTTGGTGATATGTCCGCGACCTGTTCAGTGGTGTGACAATACTCCAATTTCACCACTTTCTGCTTCACTTGATCTCTGAGAAAATGGTATCGAGTATCGATGTGCTTGCTCCTTCCATGCTGCACCGGATTTTTGGCTAGCTCGATTGCCGACTTATTATCCACATATATGACTATGGATTCTTCCTGCGGATGCTTCAGCTCATTTAGCAAGTTTCTCAACCAAATCGCCTCACAGACTGTGGACGATGCTCCACATACTCTGCTTCACATGTGGACAAAGCAACAACACTTTGCTTCTTTGAGTTCCATGTGAAAGCAGTCGACCCGAGATAGAATAGATATCCAGTGGTGCTTTTCCTTTCATCTTGATCACCTCCTCAATCACTGTCTGAGTATCCATACAACATTGCTTCATCATCATATGGATAGAAAAGACTAAATTCCATTGTTCCTTTGACGTACCTGAGGATTCTCTTTGCGGCTAGCTAGTGTGATTCTTTTGGCGCTTCCATGTACCTACGTAGAAGCCCAACACTGTAGACGATATCCGGCCTTGTGATTGTGAGATACCTTAAGCTTCAATCAGACTCTTGAACAGAGTGAGTCCATGCTTCTTCCTTCTCCTTCTTTTGTCAGCTTTAGGCCTGTTGCTACAGGCGTGTTCACGGCATTGCAGTCTGTCATCTTGAACTTTTTAAGCAACTCCTTGGCATACTTTTTCTATGATATATAAATGCCGCCAACTTGTTGTTTACTTCGATGCCCAAGAAGAGGACATCAATCCACCATCAGTCATCTCGAATTCATTGAACATAGCATGCTTGAATTCTTCAAACATCGCCTGATTATTTCCTGTGAACAGCAGATCATCAACATATAGGCATGCTATGAGGATGTCGCCATGAGCATTTTTCTTGATGTAGACAGCATGCTCATATGGACATTGAGTGAAGCCGTTCTCTTGAAGATAATTGTCGATGCGTGCATTCCAGGCACGAGGAGCTTGCTTCAACACATAAAGAGCTTTCTTTAGTCGATACACTTTGTGTTCCTCCCCTTGAACAACAAAACCTTTAGGCTGGTCAACATAGACCTCTTCTTCCAGAATTCCATTCAGGAATGTAGATTTCACATCCAGTTGGTAAATCATCCAACTGTGATGGGCTGCAAGGGAGATAATCATCCTCACAGTGTAAAGGCGATCAACAGAAGCGAAGACTTCTTCATAGTCCACCCCGTACTTCTGTTTGTAACCCTTTGCTACGAGCCTTACCTTGTAGCGATCTATTTTACCATCAGCATTTCGCTTGATCTTGTACACCCATTTGACGCCAATAGTTCTTTGGCCTTGAGGGAGTGAGATCAGCTCCCATGTTTGATTCTTCTCGATAGCATGGATCTCTTCTTCCATAGCCTTTCTCCGACATTCTTCATTCACGGTCTCCTCGAATGTGAGAGGCTCATGGTCCGCATACAAGCAAAACAAATTTATTTCCTCAGTTTTGGCGTATATATCGTTGAGGCTCCTCATTTTGATCGGAGCCATGGGTGAGGGAGAACTGGATGATGACGTGTTGGCTGAATTTTGATTTGATGGAATACTTCCAGAGGAGATGGAACATATCGCTGGACTTCTGCGTGCAGACGGTTCGGCGAAAGAGGGGTGTTGCAGGTGTCTGTTCCTGGTTCTCATGCTTATCTTCTTCATGTTCTTCAACCTCGACTTGATTTTCTTTGGCCGAATCTTTCTCGTTCCATTTCCAAGCTTCTTCCTCGCAGAATACAACATCTCTACTTACCACCACTTTGTTAGTTAGTGGGTTGTAGAGCTTGTATGCCTTCGATAGTTCACTGTAGCCGATGAAGATGCACTTCTCACTCACCACGATCATTAAGTTTCTTTCTTCTTGCTTCTGGAACTTGAGCGTAGGCGACACACCCAAAGATCCTTAGGTGCGCTACGCTCGGTTTGTAGCCACTCCATGCCTCCTGTGGTGTCATGTTTCTTACGTTTTTGGTTGGACACCTATTGAGCAGTAGGCAGTAATGCAACTGCCTCTGCCCAGAAACTCTTTGGCAGCCTTTCTCTTTGAGCATGGTTCTTGTCATGTCGAGGATGGTGCGGTTCTTTCGTTCCGCAATGCCATTCTGCTGTGGTGTAGGCTGCAGTGTGTTGCTGTTTGATGCCTTGTTCCCTGCAATACTCTCGAAAGGCATTTGAGGTGTACTCTCCACCTCTGTCAGATCTAAGAGTTTTAATTTTAAGACCACTTTCTTTTTCTACAAGGGCCTTAAATTTTTTAAAAATAGTAAAAGCAGCAGACTTTTCTTTGATTACATACACCCACAATTTCTACTGAAATCGTCAATGAAGGTAATAAAGTATTTATTACCTCCAAGAGAGATTGACTCCAATGGTCCACAGATGTCAGTGTGAACCAACTGCAATGGTTCTCTCTGCTTTTCGGATACTCCACTCGGAAAGGAGTTCCTTTGTTGCTTGCCAAGTGTGCACGCCTCACACACATGTTCTGGAACTTCCATAGCCGGTAAGCCATGCACCATGCTTGATGAGGATAAGAGTCTAAGGCCACTGAAATGGAGATGCCCAAAGCGAACATGCCATCTCCATGAATCATTCTTCACGATCCATAGAGACACTTTTCAGCCTTTGTGTTAATATGGAGCGGAAACATGCGATTCTTCGCCATTTGGACTTGAGCCACAAGTCTCTCGTGTGCATCTCTTATAGAGAGAGAATGGTTTTCCATGTGTATAACATACCCCTTCTCAAGGAGTTGGCCGATACTAAGGATGTTACTTTTCATGTTTGGTACGTAATACACATTGGAGATAAATTCGGCACACCATTCTTCTGATAGATTTTAACTTTTCCTTTACCTTTCACAGGAACTTTTGATAAGTCTCCTAGACTCACATTGCCACGAGCATCTTCTGCCAGTTCCACGAACAGCTCCTTCTTTCCACACATGTGGTTACTCGCACCAGAGTCAAGATACCACACGTCATGTTGATCACATGCTTCTTCCTGTGCAAGAAGAAGTGTGGAGTCTTCTTTTTCATGATTTGATGCTTCTGCATAATAGAATGCTCATCTTGATCTACTGGTTTGCTCCAACAGTTTGAAGCATAATGGCCGAACTTGTTGCAATTGTAACATTGAATATTTTTTGTATTTCCACGTCCACGCATGGAACGACCTCTACCATTTCCTCTTCCACGGAAATTGAAAGTCTTTTGTTGATTTTGTGATTGGCTTGGTAATATCCACGCCCTCTGCCTCTTGCACGATTGCTAGTGCCACAGCCGCCTCGTTGTGTATGACCATTCTTTTGTTCATTTAGAGTCAACTTAGACTCTAAAGCATGTTCAAGTGTTGAGAACCGCATTCTTTTGCATTCGTTGCTCATGCACTTGCAACGAGCCCATCAATCTTTCAATGGACAGATTTTCTAAGTCCTTTGATTCTTCTATGGCAACAACTACATGTTCAAATTTGCTGTGAGGGATCGAAGTACTTTTTCAACAACCCGTACATCTTCGATCTTTTCACCATTTCTTTTCAAGTTGTTAACAATAACAAGTAACCTTGAAAAAATCAGAAATGGTCTCACCTTCCTTCATGTGTGAGGTTCCGAATTCGGCTCTAAAGTTTGGAGACGAACCTTCTTCACACGATCAACTCCTTTGAAGATTGTGCTAAGATCTCCCATGCTTGCTTGCATGTTGTCGCTTCAGCGATCCGTTCAAGGTGGACTCATCCAACCCTTGATAGACAAGAAACAGAGCCTTCTTGTCCTTCTTTCTTTGATCTTTCAGGACCGCCCTTTGATCAGCGGTGTAGAGAGCTTCTTCTTCCGTTGTGGGTTCTACATACCCATCGGTAACAATCTCCCATAGATCTTGTGACCCAAATAGTGCTTTCATCTGGATGCACCAGTTTTCATAGTTATCCTTGGATAACTTTGGAATCTGTGGCTGGATCGAGGACGCCATCTCTTCTTTTTTTAAGAGAAGGAATGATTGATTTTTTTATATGAAGGGAGAGAGATGAAATAAACAGATTTTTTTAACAGATTTGTTTGACTGAAAAAAAACATTTGCTGAAATCTGATTGTTTTTTGAACAGAAATTTTATTTCTAAAATTGCTGACAACTTCAAAAGGGAACTCAAAAAAACTTTCCTTTGCAAACAGATTTTTTTTGAAAAATCGGTACTGGCTGAAAAGCCTCTTGAAATGCTTCTTTCCAGGAACACCCGAGGCTCCGATACCAGTTTGTTAGCTTACTAGCCAGAATTCTCTTGGCTTTACAAAGCTTAGAACCGACACACCACCACAAATATATAAAAATAATTTTACTTGCTGCACTATTTTTTGTAATCGGACAACAAGGTGCCTTTATAGGCTTTTGCACCAACTATGAAATGACTAACAATACCCTCACTAGACTCTTCCATTATTTAATATTCCTAGAACTGACATTTGGCCATTCATCTTCCAAAACAGCTCCTTTAGACTTCAACTGTTATGCATGGGGAGTTCAATGGTCACCGGTTGTTGCTGGAAACGGCTGTTTGGGTTTGCTGTTTTCAACAGCTACTTTATCCAGCCAACCAGGTACGTCAGATTGAACTCATTATTTCATTTTTTATCATCGATAAATTTACTTCAATTTTATTATAAATTATTTATACTTTTTTATTTTCCTCGGTGGATTATAGGAAGCTCTCTGAGGAGTCCAGAGAGCTCAATGGATTAGGACTAGAAATCAGATTACGTACTAGGTTATACTCAATGCACTCTTATAGTACTGAGTAAACTCTATTGAGCCCACTGTGAATGTATATGGTTTATCAACACCATCCCTCCATTTTTCCAGTTCATTTAGAGGTTGAGACCAAAATTTAAGTATATCCAAAGCTCAAGTGGACCATACCACACGAAACAGTGTGAATAATGATTTCCACATTCAAAACCATCCTAGGCCCCACAGTGATGTTTATTTGTCATCCAACTTGTTCATAAGATTACAAAAACATGGATATAGGGCAAACACAAATATAAGCTTGATCCAAAACTTACACGGCCCTTAAGAAATTTTCAATGGTAGACGTTCAATTCACACTGTTTCCCATGGTGTGGTCCATTTGAGCTTTAGATATGCTTTATTTTTGGGCTGAAGCCCTTAAATTATCTAGTAAAATGGATTGAAGGAGCAGATAAAATATATAAATCACAACGAACCCCCACAGAGTTTACTCACCACGCAATCTGCTTCCTTCAATGTAGTTATTCCCTGAGGAAGACAGTGGTCCACCTCATCACGTCCCTCCCTGCGTCACACACCATCCTAGATTTCCATATAATAAGCATGCATACTGTAGCCCATTTGATGAGGGGCATGGATCTCAAATTATTTAGGAGATCATTATAGGTTAATTAGAGGCTTTGTAGTTCTAGATAATGCCTAGGAAGGGGGAGGGCTGAGATGTTCATTGGATTCCCTGTCCCTGTTTTTATTCTGGGTTTGAGTTATTTTGTCCTCCATCTCTTTTGTACGTGTGCTACACGATAAGTGGGAACACGTTGTTATTATTATTATTATTTTCCCAAAAGGAGGGCCATGCCCCTAATTCTTTGTTAATAAGAACAAACGATGTACAAGCTAAGCTTTCGGGTTGGCTCCACACAAAAAATTGGGCCTCACCTATCACATCGGCTAGTCAGTAAATAGAAAATGGAGAGAAAAACAAACAACAAAAATACTAAAGCCACCCTTTTTTTTTTTTTGTAACAAAGCAGGCTTTTCCAGCATTATATTTGATGCCAAGCAGCCACTCATTAGCCAGATATCACTACCATATCATAGCCACCTTGTGAACCAACAGCGAGTGGAAATTAAATATCCCACACCTCCGCTATACGAGCTTCATTTATTCTCCGCCTTTAGCCCAACCCCACAATGCCCAGTGCTAGACACCCCATGGAGAGCCTCTCTCTTTTCCTTTTTTTTTTTTTTTTTTTTTTTTCGGCATTCCTTTCCAAAAACCTGCTCCTCCTGAAATTTCTAGGAACCCGTTCTTTTGGTAGGGCCCACTCGAATGTATATTGTCCTTTCAATCTCTGACTAACAGCGAAAGTTTTAGTTAATAATAATAATAATAATAATAATAATAATAATAATAATAATAATAATAATAATAATAATAATAAATAATTAAAACCACTTTGCCAGGTTGAAAGGCGAGTAAGTATAGGACGGGCTCAAGCTAACTCAGCAGTTAGCATCGTCCAAATTAAATGACCGAACTCAATTGTTTTCTAAAGAACGGCGCCTTCTCATATTTCAAATCCACCACGTCCATTAGATGCGCCCTTCAGTGTTAGGCGTGGTGCCAAAAATCAGTGGGAACGGTACTCGGGTGGGTCACACACCAAAACTCAGGTCATTCGGTAACATAGATTTTATTTATTTATTTTCTGGGTTCACAGCTAAATATTCAAGGTGAGGCAGATCTCACCAACTATTTTGATAATTATAAAATAGCCCCACTGCTCCAAACGAGCACTAGTACAAATTGTAAGGTCCTTGTGCTCGAGCTCTGCTGTATTCGTTGAACTTATATATGAGTGGGTGGAAATTTACAGCCCCCAGTGCGTGGAAATTTACGGTTCCTTGGACAATATCAACCTTCGATGTGTATGACTTCACCACTCATCGAAGACGCGGATTACGTCCTACCCCTCCCGACTAGCCGTGAATGGGCAGATCTGCGGGGCGACTGTAATGTATCTGTTTATCCACACTGTCCATCTCTTTTCTCATATCATTTTAAGGTATGAGCCCAAAATGAGGCAGATCCAACGCTTAAGTGGACTACACCAAATACTAAGCTTGAATGCATTAAATACACAAAGTATTAAATGTGACCCAAGAACTATTACAGGTCTAGAAAACAATTTTTATAACTTTACACGTCTAGGGAATGATTTCTGTAAGTTTACAAGTTCAAGGATTGATTTCAGTGCAATTAGAGGCTCCTAGAATGATTTTCATACATTTAGAGGTTCATAAAACGATTTTAAGGCAATTAAAGGTTCAAAGAACGATTTTTTATCATTTACAGGTCTTAGGAATGATTTTAGTACGATTTTCCCTCCTCTCCTTCCTTCTCTCCTTCTTTTTCTCCCGGTTTCCCACAACTCCTTCTTTCTCTCCTCCTCTCTCCCTCTCTCTCCCTAGACTCAACTCGATCCGACACGATTCGATTTTCCAGACTGAGTCGGACTCGGTTCGGGTCAGGCCAGTAAGGATTCGGATTGGATCAAGTCAACCCTGTTGGACTCGGTCCCGGATCGTATTGAGTTCGGGTCAGGTTCTTGAAAAAGCAGATCGAGTCGAGTTGGACCCAATCCAGTCCGACTCGACTCGATGCCCACCTCTACCGTCCATTCATTTTCTCAAATTATTTTAGGGGCGTGAATAAAAAAATAGGGGGGTAGATCCAAGGCTCAAGTGGACCACACCATATGAAGTAGTAGGAATAATGGTATGGTCCCCTTGAGCTTTGGATCTACCTCATTTTTGGGCTCAAGCACTAAAATTATCCAGCGAAATGAACGAACAACGTGGATGATACACATACATCACAGTAGGCCCAGTGACTTTGCTTGAAAAGTAGTAAATGTCAACTCATTATATTTATAATCTTTTAAATTTGTCATAATAAGTAATAAATGCTTAATCCAATTACAATATAAGTAAATACATAGCATCAAATTGGCCTTTAAGGGGGTTCCTTATGCATGGCACAGTAATAGACTCACTAAAGTTTCAACATGAATGTCATGGGTTCAAGTATCCATTGGGGTGTGTGTGTGGGTGTGTTTACGAAATAATTTTTTTAATTTTTATTTATATATATCTATATATATATATATATATATATATATATATATATATATATATATATATATATAAGCCCTACAACTAGCCCTTTGGGAACAGATGATTTTGTATGCCAGCATCATTCCCTTTTGTTATCGGCCCTTCCCGAATTTGTAAGCCGGTCCGGCCTTTTCTGATCAATGTGAATACGGCTGTTTTTTTTTTTTCTTTTCTTTTTTTTTTTTCTTTTTTTTTTTTAAAGGACATGTTGGAGATCCAAACAATAGCTTCATATTTTCAGTTATGGATAGGACGTGGACCAAAAATCACAATATTTGGACTGTTGAGCAATTTATTTGCTAAAATACATAAATGTAAAAAGACAAAAATTAGCAATGGCTCTTATTGAGTCAGTAAAGGCCCATTCATGGTCATATGGTTAAGATGGCCCATTTGAAGTTAAAGAAATTTTTGGTTAGGTGCTAATCAACAACTTAGCATGCGTGATGCATGGTCTGGATCATGATGGACGTGTCATGCCTGTGCTACACAATCTGGATGAACACCAGACACAACATGCACAAATCCAAATTAGAAGGAGAGCTGGCTTGTATGAGTCAGAAACTGCTGGCGGGGTGGATTGGTCCTTTGGCCGCATTGACCTTACGTCAATGGGTTTACTTCTCAGGAGATAAATTTTGGAGATACTGAGAAGATCTCCTGTCCAGACGGTTAGATTCTAAAGTACAGTCCACCATATGGATAATTCCATCCTTTGATATGCGTGCCACTGCCACATCAAACCCGTCTGATAGGTTGGCCCAATTGGAGCGGATTAGGTGCGGCCTCAGCCTCACTCAAGATAGGGCGGCCTTTACTCCAGGCCCACCTTGATGTATGTTTTCTATATCCATGCCTTCCATCGGTTTTACGAAATGATTTTAAAGCTTGAGACCAGAAATGAATCCGACTCAATTACGAAGTGGACCCTACTACACGGAAAAATGATGAGTGAATGCCTCTTCAGCCTAGCTCGGCCAGCAGGCTATTCCAGCCTTGAACTCGGCTTGGCTTGGCTCGGTCCTAAGCTTGACTGGGCATCTCCATTCGGCTCAATCAGTAGCTCAGGCCAACTCCAGTCGAGTTCAAGTTCGAGCCTACGAACCAAGTTTAAATTTAAGTTTTATGGCTATATATATATATACACACCGAGTGAACCCGATCCGAGTCGAATCGATACGAATCGTGTTAAGTTCGTGTCATGTTCCAAGCCAAGTCAAGTCGTATCGAGTCAAGTTCGAGTCATGTTCCAAGCCAAGTCGAGTCGAGTTCGGTTTAGCTTGGACTCGGCTCGAAAGTTTTTTCGAGCTCAAAAAATCAGCTTAACTTGCATCAAATTCAGTTCTGAGTCGAGTCAAGTCAAGTTTACTTTTTTCGAGTCGAATTGAGTTGAGTGAGTTAAACCAGCTAACTTCCTAGGACCCACCTTGATGTAGAACGGGTTGCAGATAATTTCATGGCCAAGATGGACCAAAATGGCCTGATCGGAGACGGAGATGATCTGGATTGTCAAAACTTAAAACAAGCATATCTGGCAAATTGGAATGAGCTATCAGACGTACCATATATGATTTTGGGGTAGGGCGAGCTACTTTAGCCACCCGACCCTGATATGCCAGGTTGCCCTCACCAAATTTGTGAAATATCATCAGATTGACTGTCAAATTTCTATTTTAATTTCTTTTTTACTATTTATAGTAAATTTTAGTTTGAGTATAACTCTTCATCTGTTGGGCTTTAAGAATTGCGCCCAACATGAAAAGTGCTTAGAATAATTAGGAGAACAACATGGTAAATCCAAATAGGACACTTATTACTTTTGGCCGAAAACCATGTGCACTAGTAGGAATCATGACCATCTATAAATAGTAAGTTTACTATTTATAGTAAGTCACGAATTCTAGGATTTTTAGCTATAGTTTAATTCCGAAACATCTTTCATGGCTTAGTATCCCTATTTAAAGGGTGTAAACTCATTTATTCAGATATCAATCAAATTATGAATTTTATAGAATTTATTTATATTTTTCTTACTTTTTTTTTCTGTGGATTTAAGAAGAATATCTGTGAGGAGTCAGAGAAGCTCCATGGATTCGGAGTAGTTATACTTGAGGAAGACGGTGCTCGACCTCTATATGTCCTTCCTTCCTAACACATTAATGTTTTGATAATTTTTATTTGCCATTCAACTATAAGGTCAGATGAAACAGGATGAAGGGAAAAACAAATATCATGTTGATCCAAAACTTTTGATGGCTTAAAAGAGTTTTTAACAGTCAATCACCACTGTTTCGTGTGGTATGTTCTACTTGAGATTTGAATCTGTTTCATTTTTTTACGTCATGGATATAAAATATATACATCAAGGTGGGCCCCATAGTAACGTTGTACGGTCTTTGGTGAGCTAGTTGATACACCATCCCAACTTAGTCATGTAAACAGGACAGCGTGGCAGGCCCTATGGAGCCTACCATGTCTTATATTTATAATCCACGCCATTCATCAAGTTCGATTCTATCCTCTATGTATTATCATTGATCAGATCCACAACTCAGGTGAACAACATCACATGAAACAAAGCAGATAGGATGCCAATCATATGTTTTTGTGTGGGAACACATTACGAAGTCCTTCATTAAACCCATAAATCATTGGAATCCTTACTCGTGGCTTAGTGGTAGACTCACAAGAGTTTCGACACTAAGGTCATGAGTCCGAGTACCCACTGTGGTGTGTGGGTAAGTCATCGAGATGAAATGATTAACCATTAAAAAAAAATTAGCCTGATCTAAAACTCAGGTGGGCCACACCGTGTGAACTATGATGTTTTAGGAACAATTTTACATTGTTCCTCTTGGCATCGCCCATGGGAGTTTTGGTATTATGTACATACAATTTAGCAATTTAGTGGATTTATTTATTTATTTATTTGTGAGAGGTGAGAGTACTACATACCCTACAATCTTATTAATAAAGGCAGAATTTACATCTTTCAAAGAAGGGAAAAGTATTGGTTTGATCAAAACAAACACAGTGGAAGTAAGGTTTTTAAAAACTAAATTGCCATTTTCAGATTATAGCACTATTGTTCGTGAGCAAGCCATGTTTTAAAAACACAAACATGTTGTTGATGTTTCAAATCCTTTCAGTAACAGGGTCTGTCAATGCCATCGACAAACCATTCGATGTCATTAAGAGTTGTTCGATGCCATCGACAACTGGTCGATGCCATCGGAAAAATCTGAGAATTTCACAATTGGTTGCAGGACACTTTTCGTGTCCTGCTCGATGTCATCGAGAATGGTTCGATGCCATCGACGAGCTGTCAATGACATCGAAGTCCCATCGAGAAAATTTGAAATTTTCATATTTAGTCGTTGGAACGCTTTGGTATTCATTAGTCGTTGGAACGCTTTGGTATTCTGTCCGATGACATCAAAAGGGTTCGATGACATCAATAGTTTGTCGATGCCATTGAAGTCCCATCGAAGGTGTCATCGAACTGACGCGTAGAAATTACACAAAGTTGCGTAAGTGCGGGATTTATTTCTTATTTCAATTGTGATTCACCTAGAGGCTATATATATGGGTGTAATCAGGAATAAGGCATATCTCAGAGTTTTTTAATTCATTCTTAGGGTTTCAAGGGTGTAGCTTTGGTGATTCGAGGCTTCTTCGAATCGAGGAATCTCTATCTCTTGTAATTTTCTACTTTCATAGTGCATATCTGTCGCTTCGTGCCGTGATTTTTTCTTGTAAGGGTTTTTCTATGTTAAAATTTAGAGTCTTTGTGATTGGGCTTGGTTGTGCGGTTGGAATACTTTGCTTGATTCATCTCTGTGTGCTTCTGTGGTCCCTCGATAAGTGGTATTAGCGAAAATATTTGGACACATATTGAATTTGAAAGTAAAGTATCAATGGCTTCTAATCCTAAGTTCGAAGTTGAGAAATACTCTGGAAAAAAAAATAACTTTGAATTATGGAAGGTCAAGATGACTGGTCTCCTAGTTTAATAAGGATTGGATGATGCACTCCTTGAGAAGCGACCAGAATCTACGACAGATAAAGAATGTAACAAGATGGATAAGAAAGCTAGAACCTCTATCCAATTGTGCCTTACGGATGAGGTCTTCTACAATGTCATGAGAGAGAAAACTGCGGCAAGTATTTAGGCAAAATTAGAGAACATTTATGCAAAGAAATCTCTTAAGAATTGTCTTTAGTTGAGCTTCAATTGCTCAATCTAAAGATGACAGAAGGAGGCGATGTTGATGCCCACATTAGTAACTTTAATAAGATTATTTGTAAATTGCTAGATGTGGAGGAAATGATTAAAGATGAGGATCAGACATGCATCTTATTGAATTCTCTCACGACTTTGTATAAGTCATTCAAGGACTCATTGTGCACTAGTAGATCGACCTTTAGCGTCGATACCGTTATCTCATCCCTTCATGGAAAGGCGATGAGAAAGAAAAATGGTGATGTGGGTATCTCTATTGATGCATTAGTTACGAGGGGGCGAAATTCTGAGCGGGATAGTGGATCTTCTCAATTGATATCCAAATCCAAGGGTAAGGTTAAAGGAAAGTTGAAGCGCTAGATTGTGGGATGTCTGGGCACATGAAGAAAGATTTGTACAAATCTTAAGGCAATAAAAGAGAACTCAGAGGCTTCTTCCAAGGAGGCCAACACTGCTGAGTTTGATGAAAGTATGAGTGGAAGTGATGTGTTGTTAGTATCTATTGTCGGACACTTATATAATGATCGTAAGGATGAGTGAATTTTAGATACCAGGGCATCATATTACATGACTCCTCATCGAATTTTATTCACTAGTTATAGAGAGTGCGATGGTGGCCATGTATTTATGTGCAATGACAATGCCTGTAACGTGGTGGGTGTTAGATCGGTGTGCATCGAGATGTTTGATGACATAGAGTGTATGTTGACCGGGGTGAGACACGTTCCTGATATGAGGAAGAGCTTAATATCTCTTGGAACATTCGAGGCGCTTGTGTAAATTAACCAGTTTTTATTATCTCCTTAAAGTTCCAAAAGGGGCACTCGTTGTCATGAAGGCACAGAGGAACGAAAATCTTTACAGGTTGATCAGGAGCACTTCATTAGGTGGAGCTTCAGTGGCTGTATCTGATTTCACGTCTGCATGTATGTGGCATGCACGTTTAGGCCACATGAGCAAGCAGGGAATGAAAGAACTTTCTGACTATTGTTTAATTCTAGCTTTTAAAAGTTTTGATTTAAGGATATGCAGGCATTGTATATGATGCAGGGAAGGACATGAGGTCGAGCACCGTCTTCCTTAAGAGAATAACTATTTCAAATCCATGGAACTTCTTTGGACTCCTCACAGAGACTTCTCGAATCCACGAGGGAAGAAAGCAGAAAATAAAAATAAATTCTAATAAATTTGAAATTGATTGATGAATCATTGATAATCGTCTAATGTGTCTCCTTACACCACTAATAAAGAAAAAATAAACTAAAATTTGTAATTACCAAAAATAGCAAAATTCTAACTCTAATACAAATCCTAATTCTAATAAAACTCTTCTAAAGCCTAATTTCTAAAAATAAAAATTCTAAATAAACTTTCTCTAAAAGAGTCCTAGTATAATTAAAAGTTATTTCTAAAAAGGGAAAAGAATCTAAAACTCTAAAAATAGAAGAATATTAAAAAATTCAGAATTACTAAAAATAGTAATTTTTTTCTAAAAGTTCATTTTTGAGATGAAAGTGGGCATTTTCTGACGAAACGGACAAATGTGACCCACAACGTGGGTCAGTTCACCTCGAATGGCCCGTTTCAATAAAGATTGATAGGTTGTGCGCCCCGTAACGATACCTGGATCAAAAGTTATGGTCAATTTACGGTCCTTCTTCTTTTGGCCCAACAATGCTAGGAGCATATCTGTGACACGTTCTACATCAGACACCTCCACTTGAAAAAACTCGTCCTCGAGTTACTCAAGAGACTTAGCACATGATTCTGAGATTACTTCTAACGTCGATGTTCATTAGCCCTTTTTTTTGTACTTGGCATTAAGCTCTTGAGCTGACACAATACGTATACTCATGCTTTCCTCGACTTCACTAATATCAATTAGTTCTCTGATAATGTGGGCAACTAGACAGGCTTTCCCCTGAGATGAATCAATGTGATCTTGTATATCTCGTATGGGAGGCAATTTATTAAGCAGTTCATCAAGCACAACTGACTTGAACTCCTGCAACACTGGTTCCAAATCCTTTGGGATGTTCATAAGCTCCACATATTTTTTCTCTTCAACTAAGGCATATATATCACTCGTTTCCTCATATTGTTTAACAAAAGCCTGTTCAATCATGAGAGATTGTTCCTCACTTTAGAAGTCATGAGTTGGTTCTCTGTTCCCATAGGGGTCACATGTTCATCACTAATGAATCTTGTGGTCTGTTGAAACTCCGTTTTGACCCGGTCACCTCTCACCGACAAATAATAGGATTTCTCTGCATAACCCTTTAATGATTGGTTATCTTGCCAATAATTTTGATTTTGTTGGAATAATACCTGATCGTAATTGGTAGGGAAGAATTGCATACAAAAATAACTTCTTCATCCGTGACCACGTGCGGATTGGTGCATTCATCTGTCTCGTCCGCTCGAGTTGAAGTTGTTCCCACCAATCTCAAACTCTGCCCATCAACTTGTAGGCCACGAGTTTAACTTTCTTTTCTTCTACGATGTTCATGTAGTCGAAGAAACGTTCGAATTCAAGCAACCAATCGAGGAAGTCCTTAAAACTAGGAAGATCGACTTTCATCTTGAATTCTTGATCCATCCTATGGTTCACTGATAGCATCACCCTACGATCAGTATGATTACGAATTCCAGCAATTGATGGTGGTAGATCACCACCATGAACATGGAGTTGCCCTAAGGCCTCCGCCAAGCGATCCACCATGCGATCGATGGAAGCCTGCAGCCCTTGCATGGCTTGCCAATTCTCTCGCTGCGCCACTTCGAAAGCTGCCGCCGTTAAATGTAAATTCCCCGGAGCACCGTCCATGGGACTGTTGCTCGACCCGTCATTAGAAGCCATTGATCCGAGGAAAAACCTCGCTCTGATACCAAATTAACGCAGGGAAGGATGTGATGTCGAGCACTGTCTTTCTCAAGAGGATAACTATTTTGAATCCACGGAACTTCTCTGGACTCCTCACAGAGACTTTTCGAATCCACGAGGAAAGAAAGCAAAAAATAGAAATAAATTCTAATAAATTTGAAATTGATTAATGAATCATTGATAATCGTCTAACGTGTCTCCTTACACCACTAATAAAGAAAAAATAAACTAAAATTCGTAATTACCAAAAATAGCAAAATTCTAACTCTAATACAAATCCTAATTCTAATAAAACTCTTCTAAAGCCTAATTTCTAAAAATAAAAATTTTAAATAAACTTTCTCTAAAAGAGTCCTAGTATAATTAAAAGTTATTTCCAAAAAGGAAAAAAATCTAAAACTTTAAAAATAGAAGAATATTAAAAAATTCAGAATTACTAAAAATAGTAATTTTTTTCTAAAAGTTCATTTTTGAGCTGAAAGTGCACATTTTCTGACGAAACGGACAAATGCGACCCATCTTGTGGGTCGGTTCACCTCGGATGGCCCGTTTCAGTAAAGATTGATAGGTTGTGCGCCCCGTAATGATACCCGGATCAAAAGTTATGGTCAATTTACGGTCCATCTTCTTTTGGCCCAACCATGCTAGGAACGTATCTGTGACACGTTCTACATCAGTATATATGGTAAACATTTATGGTTATCTTTTAAATCTGGTAAACATGTATGTAAGGGTGTTCTTAATTATGTGCATTCTGATATATGGGGGCCAGCACCCGTGGTTTCTGTTGGAGGATCACCGTGATTCATCACATTCATTGAAGACCACTCCAGGAAAGTGTGAGTTTATTTATGGAAAATAAATCTGATGTTTTCACCAATTTCAAGCAATGGAAAGCGATGGTGGAAAAACAGTCAAGACGAAAGGTGAATGTTCTAATGATAGATAATGATGGAGAATTTATTTCAAGTGAATTTAATCAATATTGTAAGAATGAAGGGATCATGAGGCACAATAGAATGTGCCACGTACCAAAGGAAAATGGTATCGATGAGCAGATGAATTAGACTCCCTTGGAGAGAGTCTGAAACATGGTTAGTAATGTTGGGTTGGGTTAGGAATTGTGGTCTGATATTGTTAATATGGCTTGTTACTTAGTGAATCGGTTCCCTTTTACGGCCATTGATTGTAAAATTTCAATGGAAGTATGGAGTGTCAGCAAGTAAACTACTCGGGATTGTGTGTGTTTAGTTATGAAGCTTACCCTCATGTACCGTCAATTAAGAGAATAAGTTAGACGAAAGAGCCAAAAAGTACATGCATCTTTGTTGTATGACCGGGTCAAACAAAAAATCATTATTAGCTGTGACATTAAATTCGATGAAAGATCCTTATTCTGTAAGGATGAGTACAAGGAACTGAAAAAGATGATTGTGGGCATTCAGGTAAACACAGATGATACTTATGATAATACATATATATACAAACATAGGTACAGGAGTGGGTGGAGCAGCCACCTATGGAATGAATCCACCACGGGATCATAGGTTATGGTGATTTTTGTTATGTCACTTCTTGAGGTGTGGCCCTCTAAGTTTTGGATCATAGTGATTTTTGTTACACCACTTTATCCTCATAAGAGGGTGTGGCCCACGAGAGTTTTGAATTGTACTAATTTTTGTTATACCACTTCATCCTCATGATTCACACCCATGATAGGCGGGCCAACTCTTTTGTCTTTGGTCTTTGCCCGAAATTCGATCTTGTAATTTTTGCCTCATTAATGAAGTCTTGGTGTTAAAATAAAAAAATAAAATAAAATAAAAAATCCAATTTTGGGGGAAAAAATGATTTGCACCCATGATCTATGTTGATGAATTATTACACCATGGTGGGCCGCACACAAACCTATGGGTGGTGTCCCATTCCTATTCGTTTCGTATGGTGTAGCCCACTTGTGTTGCATATGTAACTGAGTTTTTGTCCCAAGGCCTACCTGGAGGAACACACCTGATGGATTGAGTGGATATCACACGAGTAATATCGTGGGGATAGTCAGCCAGATCCCGAACTCAGATGGGCCACACCAAGGGGTAAAATGGGGATATGATGTGATGCAGGAAAGGACGCGATGAGATCAATTATCGTCTTCCTCAGGGATCACTACTCCGAATCCACGGAGTTTCTCAGGACTCCTCACAAAGATTCCTCAAATCAATGAGGGAAGAAAATAAAAATAATTTCTAATAATTCAAAATAAATTGATTAATGGTTTTAAAAAATGAAATTACAATCCTTTAAATTGTGAACTCAAACCTAGGACTGAGTTTCAGACTCAGACTCCCTAAAAACGTGACTTACTATAAATAATAAACTTATTAGACTATTGTTTTCGGCCAAAAATATTAAGTGCCCAAAAATAGTAATTGTCCAAAAGTAGTCTGTCATGATTCCTACTAGACTTCATGGTTTTTCACAAAAATAATAAGTGTCTAATTTGGCCTAACCACATTATTCTTCTAATTTTTCTAAGCCCTTTTCACGTTGGGCACAACTCCTAAAACTCAAAGGACCAAAAGTTAGAATGGAATTAAAACTTACTATTTATAGTAAAAACGAAGTTAAAATGGACTTTCTACCGTCAATCTAATGGATTCTAGCAAATTTGGCATGAGAACCCGGCATAGCAGGGTTAGTTGGCTAAAGTAGTTTCTCCTACCCCCAAAATCATATATGACACCTCGAAAAACTCATTCTAGTTTGTGAGATAACGACTGTTTTAATATTTTGACGGCCTGATCACTTCCACCTCCAATCGGACCTTCTCTGATCCATCTTGGCCATGAAAGTGTCCGCGACCCGCTCTACATCAGGATGTTAACCATAGGTTCGTGTGTTGCGTAATGACGGTGTGTGTTGTTCATCAAACCGTTAATCAGGTGTAACTGATGTGGATGAAGTGCCCATATAAAAATCAGCTCAATCCAAAAACGCCGGTATCCTCTGCATGAAAAGTAAAGATTCTCATGCATAAAATGGAGATGGGATGAACGCATGCAGAGAGAGAGAAATGATACTGATACCATGTCGGCTGGCCTTTTGGTAGACAATGTCTTGTGCTGAAGATCCTCCCGTAGGTCTGCCCATGGGTCCCACTGAAGTTTGGCGAGATATATAGACGATTTTGCAATTGAAAATCAAAGATCTGGGAATCAAAGAAGATTTCATAATTAAAAGGAACAACGAACACGTCATTTGATGCACGCGCGTGACGAAAGGGTCACATGCAATTCCTCTTCGTATGACGTATCCACACCATCCATCCTTTTTGACAGTAGATTTTAAGGCATGAGCTCAAAAATGAGGCAAATCCAAATTTTAAGTGGACCACACCTTAGGGAACAATGATCATAAAGACGTCAACAGTTGAAAGTACACCTTAGGGAACAATGATCATAAAGACGTCAACGGTTGAAAGTTTTCTCCCTAGGGCCCAATTGATGTTTATTTGTCATCCAACCTGTTCATAAGGTCACACAATCATGGATAAAGCGGAAACAAAAATATCAGATAGATCCTGATCCACAACTTCTGGTCCTCAAGAAACTTTCAATGATAGAAGTTTAATTCCTATTTTTTCATGTGGTGTGTCTACCTCAATTTTCAGCTCATGCCATAAAATGAGCTGGCTAAAGGGATGGACGGTGTGGATAGGACACACACATCATGGCGGGTCCTACTATTTAACATTTTTCTCCTCAGGTGACGTGTGGTGTTATAAACGATAGTGGCCATCAACATCACCTTGGAAATCCAACGGGCAATACAAAGGTAAATAATTATTACCACTGTAATTAGAAAAACAAATAGCCCCTAATAGTAGGTGTTCAATAACCACCGTTTCGTGTGGTGTGATCCCCTAAGATTTGTATTTGCTTCAATTTTGGGACGACCATGTCCGGAAATCAGCTGAAAAACTGGATGGACTGTAAATATACATTATATACATCAAGGTGTTAATGCTGGTGTCTGTAGTTTGAATGCAGGCTTGACACAATTGAATTTGTGGCTCAATTCAAACTGAATAAAGCCCATTCAATGAGATGGCCAAATATGGCCGATTAGTTTGGTATCAATAGCCATCTAAATTTTTCCTACCTTTATCGGTTGCTATAACAGTTTTAACACTTTGTGGCCTGCTCTACTCCTACTCTTGCCACGTGTCCTATAACTGCTTTTACATGATCATTCCTCCATTGGCCACTTAAATAATGACATGGTATTATTTGATGTGCTCCAGCTATATTATCATAAAATTCTTTTCACATGTTTATGGAGATCTTCAAAAACACCACGTGGATCAATTCAGATCATGCATAACTTGCTTTGATTAGATCCAACAAGAAATGGCGGCAATATGGATGAACCGTATTGAGGTGGGTCACACACTAAAACTCAGCTCATTCCAAAAACTTAAGGTGGGTCACACCACGTAAATTTGAAGGTCTTGAGCATGATTTTACATATATATACTTTGCTGAGTTGTCACCCACTTAAGTTTGTAATTGACCAGATTTTTAGTTTCTTCCACGGACACGAGCTGACAACACGATTGTTGTCGGAGTGGAGCAGATGCCCAGGTCCCACAGCATCCCCAGATCATGTGAGTGCTGTTCCCTCGAGATATGCTTTGACAATATGGCAGAATGTGATGGATGATTGCATGGATACTTAGAAATGAGAAGATCTCAGAGATCAACTGGTTGGACCATCCCACTAATAAGAAGCTTCCATCCAACCCACAAAAATCTTCTGAAAACCTTTCATGTGTATAAAACATCCACCATTCAGTAAGTTGGCACATCATGAGCATCATCTTTTCAAAAACTAGCAAAATCCACTCAATAAGTGGACCACACTTGTATTTTTCTCTTCATCAATGGATGGAAATATTTCTATATAATGTGACCCACTTGATTAGTAGATAAAGTTTACCATTGCACTACACAATCTTCATGGTGGGGCCAGCTTATTGGAAAGGATGGATATCACATGCACTTAATAGGTGAGGTTATTATTTGGATGGATTATAACTTGTGGTCCAACTACTTCAACTTGAGACCTTAAAAATTACTGAGAAATTGCACATTTGGCACCCATGTAATTCAGTTTCCATCTAAACCATGCAAAATATGGGTCTCGATTTAGATGCATCTATCATGAAGAAAATTAACTTTATTTGGTGACTATTAGATTGCTAAAAATTTATTCAATGGAAAAAAAAATGAAAAACATCCAATGGTTTTATTTTAGAAACAAGTGTCTACTTATCAGAGGCTATGGTCATTCAACAAGTCTGATTTTTAGATGGTAACTCAGTGATAGTGTATTTCACAGGTCAGTTGGTTTAATTTGAGTTGAAATATCTGTTTAATTTGAGATGAAATATCTGTTTAATTGGATCCCGGTTAGAACTCCCAAGGTTAGTGAGGGGTGCTATTGTTCTGGACAATGCCGGCATTGGGGTTATTAGGCACTCATGATTAGGGCTACTTCTGGCCGGCCCTCTTTCCCTTTCTTTCCAGCTACTGGTCACGTTGTATAGAGCTAGTGGTGGCTTGAGTCGGATGTTGTGTGTTATGTGTACGATTTTGAAATGCATGCATATCCAATCAATGTCATAGCCAGAGCATCTCTCCTAGATCTTACGGTAGACAAAAGGTAAATGAGAACAGTACTGACCGGTGTC
Source organism: Magnolia officinalis (assembly GCA_021015155.1). Classification (NCBI taxonomy): domain Eukaryota; kingdom Viridiplantae; phylum Streptophyta; class Magnoliopsida; order Magnoliales; family Magnoliaceae; genus Magnolia; species Magnolia officinalis. The sequence goes on along the minus strand of JAJHSJ010000017.1, from coordinate 56,816,080 downwards.
TATGACAAAGGTACGGGGTTCATTGGACATGGAAAGAGTAAGGGAAAAAAGAAAGGGACAGAACGTGAGATTGCATGCATGTGATGCAAATAGAGAAAGAGTAAAGGATTTAAGGGTGAGCACACCATCCTAACTTCTTCTAATCCCATCAATTTAGGGTTGATGTCCTAATATAAACTGGCACAATAGATTCATAGTCTGGATGTCACGCATTCATTATAATTAGGCCCATAGATCCTATATCACATAGCTTCAAAATTCCAACAATTTGTTGGACATGTGTGGGCTATATATGCTAAGAAGATTGGTAGTTGAAGGCTATTCGTGTTGACAAATTGACACAAGAGGCGTGAAGAGAAAGACCAGTCTTTCTCATGTAGGCGAAATCTTAAATCCACAAAGTAATTCTTCAATCCACAATATGAAAAGGAAAATTCAGAATTTTATCATTCAATAATCCTAAACTATTCAATTACATCACATATAAACAAAAAGTAAAATCCTAATTAAGACTCCTAATTCAACTAAAATTGAATTTATCTAGAATAATAAATTTTGTCAAAAATAAAAAGTCTTAAATTAATCATGCAAATGATTCCTCAACATGATTAGGAGCAATTCTTGAGAAGATTATATATAGTAAAATTTTAAAATAAAAGAATTACATTAAAATTAGAAATTATTAAAAATAGTAAGTTTTTTTTAATTGCAATTTGGAACTGAAAGAAAGCATTTTCTCGCGAAACATACAGAATAAGCGACCCATTATATGGTTTGTTGACCTCGCATGGTCTGCTACATGAAGATCAATAGGTCGAGTTACCCATAATGATATCCGAATCAAATATTATGCTCAATTTACGATTCACACTTGTACAATGATTCCTCCCTCATCCAGATTGAATTACTTTGAGCCAAACACGTATAGGACCCATCCATGTCATGCCCTATGTAGGTCTAAGCTTAGACGTGACTTCCGCCTTCATTAAACCTTCTTTTAATCCAGCTATGCTAGGAATATATGTGTGCTACTACATCACTAAGTTGAAAAAAAAAAAAAAAAACCTGCCATTAGATTAGAGGATTACACACGTACGCCCACCAAAAAGCCATAAAATAAAAAACAAAAACAAAAATAAAACAATAAATAAAATAAAATAAATGTGTTAATATGAATGATTAGAAGTGTAAAATTGGCCAAACTAGATATATATGGTATAGATGATATGGGAGGTTTTGCTAGTTCCATGCGAGTGTTAAACGCTGGGAAGATGTCTCAGTACAAGACACCAATGTGAGATTTGAGATCTCGGTTGGTTTGAAATAATGCGGAAATCTTCTGCCCGAAACGTCAAACAATTTCACTTTTCAAGTGGGCCAAAGCGTAAAAAAGTGAATTAACAGTTAAAACCCTTTCAAAAAACCATTCATTTATTTTAATATATTGTGGCCCACCTGAGGTGTGTAATTGCCTGTTTTATTTAACAAAGGCGTACATCACCTGATGGAAAGCTCGGATCTAACATGTCTCACATTGTGACACATGTGCACGCCGCATGTGCATGTGTAGGGCTTCCACACGCGTGTGGAATTAGAAAACCTTGTCAGCCAATAGCGAATCACAAGTTCTTTGGAGTTGGGAACAAAGTGTCATTGACATGACACCTTCGTTCCCCTTGTCATGTCTCTTATCCATTTTTCCACCTTGTTCATGCTTGCATTTGGACTTTTCTTCATTCGCGTCATTTGTTTGGTCTGTCGGTTAGATTTTGTTTAATCTTCTATCATTACTTTGCAAAAACCACATCCTATTCAATTTCTTCAAGCCATGCGGTTTGGATCATTCAATCAGAGCGGATTTGGTGCAACCCTGGCCTCACCCAACACGGTACGGCCTGACCATGGGTCCATCTTGATGTATTTATTGTATATCCATACCGTCTATCTGTTTTTCAGATCGTTCTATGGCATTATTACAAAACTAAAGCAGATCTAAATCTCAAGTAGACCACACCAAAGGAAACAGTGGTGATTGACCATTAAAAAATTTTATGTGAGCCACGAAAGTTTGGATCAAGCTGATATTTGTTTTTCCCTTCATCAAGGTCGTGTGACTTTTTCAACAAGTTGGATGGCAAATAAACATTTCGGTAGGCTCTAGAAAGTTTTTAATGGTGGGCATTCAATCACCACAATTTTCTGTGATATGGTCCACTTGAGATTTGAATCTGCTTGATTTATGGGATAATGCACTAACATGGTCCAGAAAAACGGATGGAGAGCTTGAATGTACAGAACATAAATTCAGGTAGCCCATGGTCAGGGCTGCTTGGGTGAGGGCCAGGCAGCACCTAATCCCCTCCTTATGAACAGTGGATGAACACCCATTCCATCCATCCAAAATGGATTGTAAGGTGTCTGTGCAACCTGGTGGTCCACCATGACATGTGTGACATCTACTCCATATATAATTTACTATCTCATGTTAAGGCATGAGCCCAAAAATGGGCCTGATCCAGTGGTAGAATAGGCGACACCATAAGGAAAAGTTAGCAATGGGGTGCTTAACATTGAAACCTTCTCGATCGGGACCAATAGAAGCTTTAGATCATGCTAATTTTTGGTTTTCCCTTCTTGATGGGATTCAAGTACTTATGAACGGTTTGGATGGTGTACAAATATCACGGTTGGCCCCAAGAGGAATCCAATGGCGGGCCTCTCTATCCTCACTTTTCTGTGTTATGGTGCATTTGAGTGTTACATATGTATCATGTTTTCTATCATATGCTAATATAATCTTTCCCTGATGATGGACAGGTTGGATGTCACCCACACATAAGGTGGTCCACAGAGGTCTCTTTCGAATGAGCTGTATTTTGCTTAGCTGTAGGGGCGGCTTGGGTGGATCCCGGATCGGCTTAGGTGGTTGTATCCCTGACTGTGGGACCCACATAATGAATTTTTCCTACATCTACGCCATCCATTTATTTTGAAAAGTCATTTAAGGTCATGATCCAAAAAATGTAGATTTAAATCTTAGATGGCCCATACGACAGGAAACAGTAGTGGTGATTGGTCATTATGAACTTCTTGGGAGCCACGAAAGCTTTGGATCAAGCTGGTATTTGTGTGGTTCCTCATTTAAGTCAAGCTTTAGATCAAGCTAGTATTTTTGTGGAAGGTTTTCGTGACCGTATCAACAGGTTGGATGGCAAATAAACATTTTTGGCTCCCAGGAGGCTTTTAACAGTGGGTATTCAGTGACCATTGTTTCTGTTAGGTGGTCCACCTGAGATTTGGATCTACATCATTTTTCCTACCATGCCTTAAACTGAACTGTCAAAACGGATGGATGACCTGGATTTAAGGTACATGCATCAAGGTGGGCCCAACAGTCAGCGATCCACCCAGGTCCCGCGCCCACGTAAAGGGAGCCGATTAGGTACGGGCCGGTCTCACCCAGCAGGCCAGCACGGCTGTCCCTTACCATGGTCCCCTTGATGTATCTATTCTATTTCAGATGAGCCCAAAAATGAAAAAGATACAAATTTCAGGTATACCATACTAAGGGAAAAAGTGGTTAGTGAACGAATTAGCATTAAAACCTTCATATTAGGGCCTACCGTAATGTTACGGTAATTTTTATTAGCCATCGAACCTGTTGATAATCATATAAAATTAGATGAAGAAAAATGAATATATATCAGCTTGATTCAAAACTTCTGTGGCCTAGTAATGGTCAATAACCACTGTTTCCTTAAAATAAAATGGAAAGACAGCGGGAATATAAAATACATACATTAAGGTGGGCCCCATTAGGGGCTGCAGCTAATCGGTTCCCTCATTAATCTGACGATGTCAGTAAATACAAAGCTTTGTATTGGATTCAGACCAATAGCATTTTTTTATTGTACAGGCGATAGTCAGGCCCAGTTGTAACTGGGCCTTCTAGCTACGTGATGGGCAATTACAGTGAATGGATAATCCCTAGGAAAAGAATCAAGACTGGCACCGATTCGTTGTGTTTTCTCCGTAACTGGTGATGCATAGGATACTGATTCCTGGGCTAGAAATTTCAAATTATTACCCAACAAATATGGGTCCATCAACGATCTATATCTACTGACCATGGGTCCTAATGTAAAAACTGGCACCTCTGGATATTGTAGGTATTTTGATTTCCTTGAATTTTTATTCCATTAGCTACGTACCAAAGTGTAAAGAAGTCTATTTTGGTAATTTTCATTAGGTCCAGTAAAATTTAATATTGGACGAGTTTTTGGACAAAAAATATATGGGGAGATTTTTACTGAAAAATTCTTTACGTCCAATAATTTTCCTAAGCGTTTTTGTAACACCCCGGTTTTTCGGACCCGAGTACATGACCCGCATGACGAAAACCCAGGAGTTAACAGGATAATAATAGTAATCAACATGTAGAATCAAAGTGCAAATAGCGGAATGAAGCATAGCATAGATATAACTCAAATGTAACCAATACCTTGGCCCACTCAGCTAGGGCCACATTGAAAATTTCAAGTTCAAATGTAACAATTCCAAATAAACTATCAAAAGGAAAACTACTGGTTGAGGCCATAATATGCCGCCGCCTCTTGATATGGCTCCTCTTCGCAAGGCTCCTCCTCGGCCGCAACCTCCTCCTGATCCATCGTGAGTCCATCTGTCCCTGTATCCTCTATACGGTTGAACATTGATGAATGAGTGACCAGCTCAGTGTGACCTCCCCTCAAGATTACACACCGCCCCCATAGACAAGAAATAGCATAAAACATCCAGCCAAATCAAAACATGATAGATGCAATCTTATTATATGCGTGGATGCATGAAATGCAATCATCGTCCCGGGGATGCTCATCCCTCCGGACAGTGGGCTCGTCACCCATGTAATCATCGCCCTGGGGATGCTCATCCATGCCGACATGGGCTTGTCACCCATGCAATCATTGACCTGGGAAAACTCATCCAGTCAGACAGAATACGTACATCACGTACGACAGAAATAGATGCTGGTCTGTGCCCTGTATGCATGATTAGTCAACCCGTCATTAGTTTAATTACACTTAGCCAATTTAATTAAGCTCACGGTCACTAAGGGGAGCTCGTAGCCCAGCGTAGGCCGACGACTCAGGTATAATGTCCCATGACCACCATCCCCGGCCCATGAGACTACCGCCTTAGGGTGTGTGTAGTACCCACCAACACGTAGTTAATCGATTCAATGTGAAGGGGCCACAACCAATGCTGGCTGGGAATGAAATGTTGAAATTACTAAGTACGGCGATTAAAACATGACAGCATGAATGGTTCAAAGACGAGTAAGCAGCGATATTTAAAAGGTTGCGAAGTTCATCCCATGTTAGTTATGTGAACCACACATGGATGGTAAACCTCATAGTCAAATGCCAACAACCAAAACCTCCATGTTAGGGGCCTACTTGTATTGCAACCAGTCTAGTTACACCCTAAGCACGGACTCTCCTTTGTTAGAGTTTCCCATAAAGAGATTTCAACAATGTGTGTATCATAACAGCAGCACGGATCCTACTATAAGTAAGAAATAGATAGCAAAGCATGTATTCCTTGAGATTACAATTACATACTAAATGAGCAAACACATGGTGCATTAATGAGTAACTAATTTAATCATTTGGATAATCTAATACACATGTTCAAGCGATCTAAGCAAGTAGAAAGCTCAAGGGGAAGAAAATCATCACCAAAGAAGTCGTAGTAACTCCTTTCCTGATTTCATTTTCTAAGGTTAGCTGATGGTCCAATGCCATAGAAGAGACTCCCTAAGATCATTTCCAAACAAGAGTTGTGTCAATAAGTGGGTCATTAGATCAAGTTGTAAAGCCCTTCTTGCATGCAAACTTTGGGCCGGGCTTGGCCCATCAATCAAGGCCTGAACTGAGCTTGCCCTTGGCCCATCCTGGCTGCCCGATTGTAGCCCAAACTGGGCCCGATCGGGGTCCACATCTGCTGGCCATGAATGACCTAAAAATTGGGCCATAGTGGGCCCTATTTGGCCCTAACTCAGCAGCCCACCAACTGCATGGATGCGGCCCACTGGTAAGTGCGGCCCATCTGAATTTTTAACTAAGGTGAGGCCCATTGCTGGGTGTGGCCCACTATTGGTGCGGCCCACCGTCATGTGAGGTGCGGCCCACAACAAAACACCCTGTTCCACATAGATTTTTCGGCTAATTTCGGCCCAGTTCTGGGCTATCTTTCAGCCCAGCGTATGTGGCTAATGCTAGCCCAAGTTCTGGGCCCACTGGACGGTGTTGTTCGACACGACAGTTGCTGTAAAATCGGGCCAAATACGAGGCCAGATGGAGAACAGCTCTCAGTCCGGTTCCACGGCCTGATGAGCGCCCTCACCTCATTCCCTTTCTTGGCCCACCTGCATGAATTGCATATGGGCTTGAACCAGGGCCTGGTTGAGGGCCGGTTTCAGTCCAACGCAAGACCCATCTGCTGGCCATTTTTCACTTGATACAGAGCTCGCTTGGGGACTGATTTTTTGGCCTGATTTCGGTCCACACACGGCCATTTCTTGGCCCGTATGAACTCCGAATTCCCACTCTATCCACGACCTGCTTACTGCCCAAACAGAGTTGTTGTATGGGCCTGATTCCAACCCAAGATACAGCCATCTTTCGGCATGGTCTCGGCCCAAAAACGCACTCACGACTTGGCCTGGATTCAACCCGACCCATAACCATCGTGTGGCCTGCCTTTGAGCTGAAACTGAGTTGTCCCATGGTCCCCGTTTTGGTGTGTAACGCAACCATTAATTGGCCTCATTTTAGTCCCAAAATACCACCATTGTTTAGCCTTGTTTGGGTCCGAAACACAGCCACCATTTGGCCTGCTTCCGATGCCAACCATAGTCCATTAATAGCCCTGGTATTTCTCAGCCTATGGCCCAGGCTCAGCCATTGATTCAGCCCAATCAGAGCCTCTATTTTGACTAGTTTTTCAATCCGACCCACAACCATCGTTTGGCTTGGTCCTGGACTTGACTCATTGGCCCATTAGAGCTTGGCACGGCTTGTTATTGGTTAGAAACAGGGCCCACATGATGGAACATCTATGGCCCAAAGTGCGGCCAGTTATGATCAGACTAGAGGCCCATTGCTCAGCCATTATTTGGCTTTGGTGACCCACTTTACGGCTCACCAAAGGTTTGATTTCTGCAATGATTCCGGCCTAAAACGTAGGCATTCCTTGGCCTGGTTTCGGTCCAAATTGCAGCCCAGCTAAGGTTGTTTTCAGCCCACTTCTGGGCCTGCTTGAGAGTTGTTTTCAGCTCCTACTTACGGTCGATATCCAGATCACAGCATGGTTGGTCTCGGTCCAAACCACAGCCATTATGAAGGCTGATTTTGGTTCGAAATATGGCCATTGATTGGCTTGGTTCCAACCCGAACTATGGCCATTGTTTGGCATGGTTCCGGATTGAATAACTGTCATGGGTTGGCCCATTTTCAGTCTGAAATACAGCCATTGGCCTGAAATGCAGCCATTGTTTGGCCTGTTTCCAACTTGAACATACGATCATGGATTGGCCTATCTTCAGCCTGAAATGCAGCCATTGGTTGGCCTGTTTCCAACTTGAACATACGATCATGGATTGGCCTATCTTCAGCCTGAAATGCAGCCATTGGTTAGCTTGCTTTCAGCTCAAACTCTGCTACCATGCTGGTGTGTTAATAGGCAGAAGAGGGTGAGGAAGGTAGCTTGTTACCTTATGGTTTCGGGCTCTGGAACAAACCCCACCAGAAAAGCAAATTTTCTAGGTATGGTGAGGCCCACTTGTTGTCTCGTTTGGTGGTTCATTAGAGAAGATGATCTGCCCATTAATGGCAGAGCTTCATTTGATGTATATGGTTATGATCCGATCCGTTTGGTCGGTTCAGATGATGCCTCTGAGCAATGTGGGGTCCACTTTTTGGGCCCCAAATGTTAGTTTCGAATCATCTCATGAGAATCTCCAATTCTCGTGAGATGGTACGTTTTCTCGTCTCTTTCTCATCTTGTCCATAACCAATGGTAGGGATGGTGCCACGTGGCCCTAAGAACAACTTGAAATGAGCCAGCTCTCCTTTCCTGAAGTGGAAATTTACTTTTTTGCTTTACCTTGGGCAGGCCTTGCTCGACCATTTTTGGAAAAAAAAAAAAAGCACGGCTCTCCAAGGCAATAGACGGCTAGGATGACCCGATCAGGACGATCACGGGCACCCAGAAGGTCCCAGATGGGTCCCACCTTGCAGACATCCGCCACGTGCATGACTTTGGACGGTTACAACCTATCTTCTACGTCCCTTTGCATGGGCTAAAAAGTCTATACAGTTTTGCTTAAATGGGGCCCACGAGTCTAATGGACAGTTTGGATCACTCGGAAAGTGCCCAGGGTGGGTCACTTTGGGGATCAAAGATTTTCGGTTTCAAATTTCATTTTGGCTGGAGAACCCTTCATTTCTCTCTTTTTGCAAGGAGTACGGTCAAAGCTCATTTGACCGAGCCCATTGTTCCAGTGCACATCGTGCACAAGTGCATGGGATGCACATGCACATCGTGTGGGATCCACCATGATGGTTGCGACAAATCCGGTCCATCCAATCGTCTTGGGGGCATCCACAAGGGGTACTGGCCCATTTTAGGGCGGACCCGAGGCCCAGGTGGGCTATATCGTCCACCTACACCCTCTATTGGCCCATATGCTTAGATCTCAAGGTTAGATCGTCTTGAAATTGGGTTTCAACGGTTAATATAGGGTCCTGATCATGATGAGGGCTTGATTTTACACTAACTAATTCTCAAGGGTTAGTTGTAGGATGCTGCTCCCAATATGGTTTAATTTAGTGACTTGGAGCTTTCGTAAACTGGGGTTTTAGTTGTTCTTACCTTCCCGACCGTCATGGAGCAGTCTCAACTCCTAGGGTCCCCAAGTGGATGGCTTTGATGCTGACTGGAGTTCACACCCTGCATGCACCGTGTTCAACTAACTAATTAGCCTATTCCATTTTCTATTAATGTGGTTTTAAGAAGGTAACACCCGTGTACCAGAGGTACGGGGTGTTACAGTTTTCCAATGAATAAAATTACAATGCCCTTAGGTTTTATTTTTCTCAAAAAGGCATTAGGGCAACAAGGCATTGTAAGCCCATGTGGTGCTTGTATTACATCTAACCTTCTGGGTACGCGACAAGCCTTAACACAACTTGTCCGCACAGAAGCGACCTCGTATGAAATCACACAATGTAATAAGGAAAGAAAAATTCAAGCAACCATAGGGAATACCTAAATTTTATGAATAACATATGCAGGAAAAAACCATAACACCAGGCGACAAACAATCCACTATAATTATAAGGTTACAAGAGATGAAACAAATTAGAGATGAGAAACCTTAGCTTCTCCCTTAAAACCTTTGAAATGTACTAAGCTCATGTCATTCTCTCAAAGTAATTGTAAAATCTCATATTAACATGGTTTATATAACCCTCATACATAATTAGAAACAAAAGACCACACTTACGCATTCCACTCGACATACCTTTGATCGATCAAGACATCAACAAAGTCTCTCAGTCAATTGAAACAGATCTTGATCGACTGGGAAACATCACAGCGTGCTTCGATCGACCCATGAATTTCTCAGTCGACCAACAATATTACACCAAATTAAAGGCACTCTACCAACAATATCCATCGTGGCTTTAATCCTTCAGCTCCATTGTTCGAAGTTGTTATCACCATCTCCACTTTTATTCATAGTAGCACTATCATCATCATTTTTCGTGCTCACTCTGTCTTCATTCATTCATTGCCAAGCCTAGAGAAATCGAGCAAAACCTGAACTTCTTTGCAGAAACTACATTTGTAAGCATGTCTGCCAGATTCTCACTAGCATGAATCTTCTCAAGAGTAACATTGTCTTCATCTTAAATGTCCTAGATAATTGATCCTTCAATATGTTAATTTTAGATATGATATAGTTGGTGATGAGCATATCATCAACACACAATATCAAAATAATGAAGTCTCCATTACTCAATGATCATATTGATTGAACTTACTTTTGATAAACCATACTCTTAACATGAAAGAATCGAACTTTTTATACTACTGCCTAGGTGACTGTTTGAGGCCGTACAACAACCCATTTAACCTGCAAACATTATTTCATACTTCCTGCACCTCGAACCCTTCTGGTTGCTTCATGTATTTCCACTCTTCTAATTCATGTATATAAATACAATCTTAACATCTAACTGTTTTAATTCTAAATTGTATTGGGTAACCAATACTAATACGAATCTGATAGATACTTGCTTGACCACAAATGTGGATATCTCACTGAAGTCAATACCCTCCTTCTAAGTATAGCCCTTCGCAACTAGTCTTACCTTGTACCTATTCAATTTCTTACGGAATATACACTTGCACCCGATCGTTTTCCTTCCAATGGGTAGCTCTACCAGTTCCCATGTTTCTTTCTTATACAAAGAATTAATCTCATCATGCATTGTCACCATCCACTTCTTAGCATCTATGTCATCTAATACTTCTTGAAAGGTAAACAGATCTCCATCATCTACAATGAGGGAAAATACAGCATTTGAGTTATTCCTATATGTTAACGGTACGTTGTGATCACTTGGTGGATTTCTCCTAACAGGTGATGTTACCAAATCTTCCTATAGCTTTTCTTACGGCTCAACTTCTTCAAGTATTTTAACTTTATCTATTTCCATATCAATAATTGATTTTTCCATTTTTTTGTGCTCATTGGAGTTGGTTCACCACATACAATGAAGACACGTGGTATATGATGCCCCGTATCCAAAATTCACTCTTTACACAAGTGTCCAACCTTATATGCAAACAATATGTCACAATGGGGTGTGGGTAACAGTATGGTGTGTCCTAACAATTGGTTGTGCACTAACAAGCTAACAAAGAAAAGACAATACATCACAATCATTCATCCCCTCACTGAATTCTCCTGAATTGACCTCTTTCAACAAATCATTTGACTTCTCATCCTTTTAGGTTTTAGGATTTGTACAGTCATTCATATGTTTTATTATGCCATAATTCCAACACTTCAACTTTCTTTTGCCCTTCGACTTACCTTAATAGTAACTTTCCCTTCTCTCACTCAGATGATCTTCCACTAGTAAGCAGTGCACCCGTAGAAGGACCTCGAAGGACCCACGTGATGTGTGAGCGCCAACCAACTTGCTCAATAGGTATGCCTGATGTTAGGCGTAGATCTCAAAATCTAAGTAGGTCAATAGCTTGGGTGAGGCGTATCAACTAGGAAATTAAGCGAGGATAAGCTCTATCCAAGCCTGCCTCATATTCTTCAAAGTATGCTTAAATCTAGTTGGAACCCATGATGAGTCAAAATAGCCCTACGTATATGAGCCCAACACATAATATATATAGGGCTGCCCCAAGCCTAGACTGAGCCCAAATGTGGTTATTCTTGGAGGGAGAGAGAGAGAGAGAGAGAGAGAGAGAGAGAGAGAGAGAGAGAGAGAGAAGAGAGAGGCCCCCAATTCTGATGGAGATGATGATGTTGATGATGACATGAGATGAGAGTATGGAGATCATATATGGGCCTTATAATAACTTGTCAACAATCCATGGAAAGAGAAGAGATGAGAGAGAAGAAAGGAAGATGAGGGGGTGGTTTAAGAGGCCTTGGAGGAAATTTTTAGTTTAATTTTTTAATTTTTAAAAAATAATAATAATAATAACTGGTGGCTAGGCCAGGCTTGGACATAGCTAAGTCCAAGCCCAACTAGTTTGAGAAGGGAGCTTTAGTTTTAAGTTTGAACCTAACCCTTGGGCCTAATACTCCAGCCCAAGACTAGCCCGAGGCAAGCCAGGTCTGAAAGCCCATCAAGGCTATTTGTGTGGGCCAAACCAAAGAGAACAAATAAGGGGTCATGTGGATGCCTGTAATTTTTTAGTGGTAAACACATTACACCTAAAAGGAGTTTCAGGTGTAATTGGTTTATATGTTATTCCATTTGGCTTTTAAGTGATAATGTGTTTATAGGTAAATAGATTGTGTGTTTGGTAGCCTATAAAGTGTTTACCATGAATGAATTATGTATTCATACCATAGAGCTTGGGTGGTAAATCTTCCAAAATCTGCAAATCACATAAGGACTTGATTTTTTTTAGGGCCCAAAGAGAGCATTGAAATATGCACACACTAAATGGATCTGATTCACCATGATATGTGTTTTATATCCACATCGTCCATTTGTTTTTTCAGTTGGGCATTAGCCAAAAAATGAACCAGATCCAAATCTTAGGAGGACCATACCACGAGAAACAATGTCTTCTCGAGAGCACAAAAGTTTTGGATCAAGCAGATATTTGTGTTATCCCTTCATCCTGGCCTAGTCTGCCTTCCCTCTTCTTCTCCAGCAGCTGACTTTGATTGTTTCCGTTCAGCCCCTGGCCCCCCCCCCCCCCCCCCCCCCCCCCTTGCCTGGTTCCGTTCAGCCCCTGGCTTGTATTTCTTGGTGGATCATGCATCTTCAATTCTCCTGCCACCCCTCTCCTCTAGCCTGCTGTGAGGCTATCTGCATTCTCCATTCAGTTTTGATTGGGACTACTGTCTTCGGCTTGCTGTTTGGCTTGGATGCTTCCACCATTGTCTCTGTTTGGTCCTTTCTGCATGGCTAGTTTTTCCTCTGTTTCATTAAGTATGCGATAGGTGAGGCCCGTTGAATCTTGTGGTGCCTTCCTGAAATACATACTTGTACATTTCCTCTGCAATACAAATCTGGTGGAGTATTTCCACCTTCTCTTTTTTTCGATTTTTCTTTTTTTTTTTTTTTCTTTTTAAAAATAAATTTAAAAAAAAAAAAAAAAAAAAGTGTCCATGTGACCTTATTAATATGTTGGATGGGAAATAAACATTACCAATATGCCATAGGGAGTTTTTAATGGTGGGCATTCAATCACCATTGTTTCCTATGATGCAATCCACCTTAGATTCGGATATGCTTAATTTTTTGGCTCATGCCCTAAAATGAGCTGGCAAAATGGATGGATGGCATGGATATAAAGCACATATATACATCTCCTGGAACCACCAAGCTCAGTGGTTGCTGGATCCACCGAAGCAACGTCCGGTCAGGTCAGGCTAAAACGACTTGAGCCCCAACCCCAACCATACATAGAGAAATTTAAAATAATAATAATAATAATAAACCTTGTATTTTTAAGTAAAACTTTTTTTTTCCTTAAGTAAAACTATTTAAACATGTTGGATAGAAATGCACACCGTAATGGGCTCCACAGGTAAACATAATCCACGTCACCAAACCCAGACTCCGTCGACCTATCACGTCAACCATGAGATGGCAATTGCTTGTGCCCCAGCCAACGGATATGGGGCCCACCGAGATATCTGTGAGAACATCCACTCTGTCCATCAGTTTCTAAACTAATTAGAATAGACCAAAATTTAATTAGATCCAAAACTCGAGTGGGCCACCATTGAAACATTTCCAAAACCCACCATTCTGTTTATAGTCTACCCAAACCGTTCATAAGACTATTCTCACTGGTATGAACTCAAAACACAAATATTAGCCCGATTGGATTCTTTTGTATCCCAACGAACATTTCAATGGTCAGCATTCAATTCCCACTGTTTCTGTGTCGTGATTCACTTGACTTTTGGGTCGGCTGCATTTCTGGTTCCCATCTCATTGTGAGCTTGCCAAACTGATTAGTCATTATATAACAGAGTCAATCTCTCGTGTACATTGTGGTGGGCCCCACATATCTTTGACCTGTATAAACTTCGTGTTGGTGGGGGCAGAGGCAATTCGCCGTCCTCACCGTCCACAGCCAGGGAAAAGCTAGCTGTATGAGACCACCCAATCTGCCGCCCTTTTTTGGGTGAATCGAAAGGAATTTGCGCGATTATTACTCGCCTTTCACTGGTCGAGCAACTAGTCACACTTGTGCAATATCCAAGCCGCTCATCACATGGGTCCCACTATTTAGATTTCTCTCTGAAATTCCAGGAAAGTCTGATCATGATCAGTTTGATCATACATGTACAAAATATATGTAGTATTAAGAGAACTCGCCCATCATTCCAAATTGAAAGTATGTGCAGCCAATCTGGGTCAGCTTCATTTCTGAGTAAAGGCATTTAATCGGTAGGATACGCCTGATGAACGGCTTAGATCTTTAAAAGGTGCCTCATGTCCCCATATGGATAGAAACTGTCAAAACTGTTCACTCTCTTGGTTAGCTTCGCATTCCACCTCAAGTAGCACGTCCCGAAACTTCATGCACACTTCCTATTACATGAACCGTTCACGTTCCATCATACTCCTTCCTCTATAAAAGAAGAAAAAACAGCATGCCAAACAATGGCCGAGATCTCAGTGGGCCACTATATTCTCAACGTCCCTGATGACCACATAGACATCTCCGTCTCGGTGGCGCCTCCATCGGCAGAAGAAATTAAAGACATGAAGCTAGCCCAGAAGGACATGTTCAAAGTAGCGGTCCCTTCAATCACAGTCTCCGCCGTTGGGATCCTCAGCAATCTCTCCGTCGGGCCTTATGTAGACCCATACCAAAAATTTCTCTTGAAAGCCTACAACGTAGCGGTTCTCGCCACCTTTGCATTAGGGATGGGACTGCTTTTGCTCTCAGGGCTACTTCCCCGGGTGCCTATATCAGTTGCTGTGGCTAAGAAGCTAGTGTGGGTAGCTGTTGCACTGCTTCACATTGCACTTGCCCTTAAAATGAGTCTTCATGTCGTATCTTGACTTAGTTGGGAGCGTTTGGTGCGTTCAAATCCCTGCTGCTGTAGTTACTGGTGTAGCATGGCTGTTGATGTGGTTGTGGTTGTCTTTTTCTTTCCACGTCCAAAGTAAATATTGTGTTTATTCAAGTACTATCAGAAACAAAATAAATATTATTTAGAAGAAGTATGCAAGTTTTCTGCTGTAATAAGTGGGCCATGGTTAAATAATCCAAACAGTTAGCTCATTGAAAAACCCTTGCATGACTTGCAAGCATGCCTACCGCTTCTATGAGGGGAACGACCTTACGTGCATGGATGGAATTTCATCTAGTGGCGTGGGACATTACACACCAGCAGTATGGATTGTGAAACTCTAGAACTCACATGTGATAAATGTAAATTAAGTAAACCCATCCAATCCTGCAACATTCCACCTCCTAAATAGGAACCTTGGTGATGATATAATAGAGAAAATCTAATCATTGATCTAGACCGTGCATTCTGGTGAATCCACATTTAATTGCTCATCCATCTTAAGAGTCACTTTGATATGATGATCCTAGTCATTTGATGGAGCGGATTATGTACAATTTCATGGCCAAGATGGACCACAAAAGGCCCAATCGAAGGTGGAAGTGATCCGGACCGTCAGAAGCTTAAAACAGCGTATCTGCAAACTAGAATGAGTTATCCCACGTGCCATTTATGACTCTAGGAGAAGCTACTTTAGCCACCCAATCCTGTTACGTCAGGCTGCACATGCTAAATTTGCGAGATTCCATCAGTTCCACAGTCGAATTTCCATTTTAATTTCATTTTACTATTTATAATAAGTTTTAATTTGATTATAACTCTTTGTCCATTGGGCTTTTGGAGTTGCGCCTGATAAGAAAAGTGCTTAGAAAACTTAAGAGAGTACCATGGTTAAGCAAATAGGGGACACTTATTTTTTTTGCAAAAAACCATGAGGTCTAGTAGGAATAATGACCGTCTATAAATAGTAAGTTTATGATTTATAATAAGTCAAAATTTCTAAGAGTTTTAGTTATATTATGCTTTCAAAACTTCTTCCTAAGATTTATGCTATTATTTAATTATTTAAAAGATTAAAAGTTCCTTTTCATCATCAATCAATTTATTACAAATTTCTAGAATTATTTCTATTTTTCTTATTTTCCTCGTCGATTTGAGGTGTCTCTATGAGGAGTCCAACCACGGATTCAGAATAGTTATCCCCCCAAGAAGAGGAATCAATATTCATTATAGCAGAGGTTAGCTGTTTATCTGGACCAACCATAACATGGGGACCACCATTGATGCCCATCCCACTGAAAAATAACTTTGGCATAACGATCCTAAGCATTTTATCAATTAAGAGGAAATGGACGGTCCATATTTATTGTAGTAGGAAATGTCCTATCTGTCATCTGGACACCCCATCATGTAGGGCCTACCTTCATTGTCAATCCTTCCCACAAACCACTTTAATGGGATGATCCTAGCCACTTATCAACGGCTAGAATGGATGGTCCATATTTGTTTTAACAGAGAAAGGTTTTATTATTATCTGTTATGAGGCCCACTTTTTGGTTTTCTTTTACTCTCATAAATACGTTGATCTGATGACGCTAACATTCTAAGCCATGGCTTGAAAATTTGATGTCCATATTGATTATACTAGAAAGGGTCATTGAGTTGGTCTTTCATTGTATGGGCTTTGCTTTGATTGTTCTGGGCCAGCCTGAAGGTCTGTCGGGCTTGGCCTCATGACATGGGCCTCATCTAGGCTGCATTCAGGCACATTGGATGGGCAATTTTCCAAACTGCCCTCCCCACTGGTGTGAGATCTGGTCCCTTTGTCCCATCGGTCTACTGCAAGAATTGTTCAGGCCCATTAATGGGGCATCCCACTCCTCAAATGGGCCACATTTGTCTCAGAGGTCAATTTTTCTCTATCAATTTATCTCATTCACATGCATTCCACCGTGAGTGAATCAATTGAATTCCTGGGACCACACAGGATATAAAGCATGATGTAGAGTGGGTCGCGGACACTTTCATAGCAAATATGGAATAGAGAAGGCCCAATCGAAGGCGGAAATGATCCGGACCATCAGAACCTTAAAACATTCGTATCTCACAAACTAGAATGAGTTTTTCAACATATCATATATGATTTTGGGGTAGGATAAGCTACTTTAACCAACCAACACTGCTACGCTGGGTTACCCACTTCGGATTTGTGAGATTCCATCAGATTGACAGTCAAAAGACCATTTTATTTCCATTTTTACTATAAATAGTAAGTTTTAGTTTGATAACAACATTTGATCTTTTGAGTTGTAGGAGTCGCGCCTAGCATGAAAAATTAGGAGAATGACGTGGTTAGGCGAAATTGGACACTTATTAATTTTGTCTGAAAACCATGAAGTCGAGTAGGAATAATCACCGTCTATATATAAGTTTACCATTTATAGCAAGTCACATTTTTAGGGAGTTGGAGCTTGAGTCTAAAACTCCGTCCAAGGTTTGAGCTCATTATTTAAAGGATTGTAATTTCATTTTTTCTATCATCAATCAATTTATTTTTGAATTTATTAGAATTTATTTTTATTTTATTCCTTGTGTATTCGAGGAAACTCTATGAGAAATTTAGAGAATTCCGTGGATTTCGAATAGTTATCTCTGAGGAAGACGGTGAACATAGATGTAGCACTGGCCCGGCAGACAAGTGTGGATGCTTTCCATGCCACCGAGGCCTTCCATGTAAGTTGCTACTCTTCGTTTTTCCATCATCAATCAATGACTGCTGCGAGATCATCAATTGAGGTGGTCGACGGAAAGGATTCAAGGGAGAATTTTATGATTTCTCTAATGAGTTCTGATGGTATGGAGGTTAAGCGCATGACATGCTCCCACGTTTTTCATGGAGCTTGCATTAAACGGTGGTGGGAGAAAATCAACATGTGCCCATTGTGCCGGATTAGGGTTTAGATGGAGAGTACACGTCATTCTTATTTTATACACAGAGAGCGTGTAGGCCTCGTTTTGGTTCGGAAAGCAACTCTCTCTCCTTTCTTCCGTTCAATCTCTCTCTCTTTTTAACTCGTATATAGGAAGTGGCTAGTGGGCCAGGGGGATTGGTCGGGCCTTGGCCCTTTGTCTGATTGGTGCATGCAGTAAGTCCTGGATTCGCTACTCGATCTAACGATTAAGAACGTGATTGGCCAGAGGGTCTCCTCCTTCATTTTCCCAAACGAGTCCGGATCCTCTGTTACCCGGTCAACAGAGAATTCCTAATACCCTAAAATTCATTGGTCCACGTCAACACTCACTGAAAAAATAAAAAAAATAAAAAAAAGCTTCGGACGCCAAACCACTAGGGTAACAGGAAAATCCTGTTGACCCGATAACAGAGGATCCCGACTCTTCGTAAACGGATTAACTACTCCCCCTGCCAGCAGCCAATGTCTGGTGGTCGGTGCTCTGTGGGACCCACCATGATGTATGTGTTTCATCTGTGCCGTCCATCTATTTTTCTAGAACATTTTAGTATATGAGACTAAAAATGAGTTATATCCCATTCTAAAGTGGACCACATTACAGGAAACACTGTTGAATGAATGTCGACCATTAAAAAATTTTTGGGCCCATAAAAGTTTTGGATCAAGATGATCTTTGTTTTCTCACTTCATCTAGGTCTGTATGAACTAATCAACAGATTGGATGTCAAATAAACAGTACAGTGGGCCTTATGAGGATTTTAATGGTGGATATCCAATGACTATTGTTTTCCTGTGGTGTGGTCAACCTGAGATTTATATCCCTCTCATTTTTTAAGTTAAGCCTAAATGATCTGTAAAAATTGATGAACGGCATGGATGAAACACATACATCATGGTGGAGCCCACAGAACTTAGCGACGTCACTTCAGTCGCAAGTTACTCAACCTATCAGTAGTTAATCGGCGTCCCTCCATCACTCACTCATCACGTTAGCCACTGTTTGTTAATGTTACCAACAAGCTGTTTCCATCGTACACTTGGACTACCCTGATGAATGTGTGGTCTTGATTTTGACCCAATGCATACTCACCGTGGGCCCGACTTGATGAATGGCCTGAAGGACTCAGCTATGCTGATACTTACTTAGCAAGGAAAACACTCTGCCACACGCACACCACGGCCTTTGGTTAATCGTAATAGCTGCATCCTCACCTTGCATGGATCGTACCATCTTTCTCACCACAATGCCAGTTGTAAAATGCATCAGGACCATGAGATCTCTTCATTTTCTATCAAAGTAAAACATACTCAACTCCCACTAACTAAAAACATTCGTGGATCAATGACTCATATAGATGTTACATGCTGCTGAAATGGTGTGATAAGGAGCCTTTCAGTGAGCGTGGATCCACAAACTTAGTGCCGAAGAACTCCACATACTCTTGATGATTCTGGACTCTTTCATTTACAACAAGATATTTAATATCGATATACCTCGACCTTAATGAATACTTGTTGTTACTATAAAAGGAAATCACAACTAAATTATCATAAAAAATTCTCAATGGTTTCGGGATATGCTCCAATATCTGTAAACCTGAGAAGAAATATTGTTACCATAATGCCTAATTAAACACCTTATGATGAGTAATGACCTCAACTTTCATGGTAGATAAAACTGTGGTTAACTGTTTCACACTTTTCTAAGACAGCTCCACCAACCATCATGAAGATGTAACCCGATGTAGACTTCTTTGTATCAATGTAGCTAACATAATTTGCATTTGAGTATTAAACCAACTCTAAATGATTAGATCTTCTACACGTGAGTCCAAAATCCTTTGTTCTTTGCAGGTAGCATAACACTTTCTTTTCAGCGATCTAATGTTATATTCCTGGATTAGATAGATACCTGCCCAACATTTCACCTGCAAAGGCAATATCCAGTCGCTTGTAAACTTAAGCATACACGATGATCCTTACTACTGAGGCATACAGAAAATCCTTCATTCAATTCTTTTTCAAATTATTCTTAGGAGATCACTGAAACTGATCACCGAATGTATACCCTTTACAATGGGCAACAATCTAGAGCATAGTTTTGCACGTCATACCTTTCAAGTACCCTATCAATATAGGCCCTCGAGCATAAAATTGTATTTACTTTTTGCCCTTCATCTATATTTGTGTGACCTTATAGGTTAGATTTTCAATAAACATTACATAAATATTACAATGGGGTATGAGGTTTTTAACATGGGTATTCAATCACTAATATTTCCTATGGTATGGACCACTTAAGATTTGGATTTGTTTCATTTTTGGGCTTATTCTTTAAGATGACCTCAAAACATAAATGAATGATGTGAATGTAAAATACATGCATCAAGGTAGCCTTCAAAGTAAGGGTTGCACTGATTTGAGTGAGGCAGCTAATATATACTCATCCTTAATTTATAGGGCCTCCGTGGCTTGTCAAGGGGGAGATATGCTAAGGCCAGGCTTAGTGCCGGAGGCTGGGCTAAGCCAACACAGATTACCTACAAATTACCTATTGATGCTATGAGGTGACCCTGTGAGCCCTACCATAATGTATGTATTTTATATACTCTACCCATATATTTCCCCTCATTTAAAGCCATAAGTCCAAAAATGAGGTAGATCCAGATCAAAGGTGAACCATGTTGCAAGAAAACAATGGTAGTTGAACATCATTAGTTCATTGTAATGTTTATTTGCCATCCAACCTATTGATTAGGTCACATAGGACTAGATGAAAAACACAAATATCGGCTTCATCTAAAACTTTTGTAACCTTAGCCAGTTTGGGAGCATGGATTTATAACCCCTTGGATTTGAAATCCTCTTACATTGTTTGGTACCCTGGAGTGGGAATCCACTTTAATCCAAGAGTATCTATGCATGGTATTTTTACAAACGTTTGAATTTAATTAGTAAATCAAATTAATATCTCTAATTAGTGAACATACATAATGTTTGACACAAATGGTTGTAATAAACCTACTGAAATATATACTTTGCCTAAAAATGATGAAATTCCAAGTCCCGAATGGGCCACGAGCACAAGATCATGTCCGAGTGACTAACCAATGATTTTTAATTGTTAATTTAAATGGACAATGTTTGCACGATGCTGATCATCATATCAAAGTACTTATAATGATGCAATTGATAATCTAGTTGTTTCGGGATATCATTAGAGGGCCATGTCCCAATAGTTTAATAGTGTAGTGACATATTACATATGGTAAGGATTTTAAATGTAATTCAAGCTCTCACTGAGGATTTGAAACCCCCAATTATTTTAGGGGCTATTTGATTTTCAAATTACCATGGTAATTACATGTAGAAATTGCATAATGATGGCCTTTGTCCATTAGACTGAGATGAAAATCGGTGAGGAATTGTATCAAAAATGGGTCTAGAAAAAGCCTTATTAATACTGAAATTATTAATTTCTGGGCCCACTGTGATATATGTGACTTATTCCCCTGTTCATCCATTTTAATAGCACATTTTGGGGCATGAGCTCAAAAAATTGGGGCAGATCCAAAGATCGAGTGGATCCTATATAAGGAAACAATGATCTTGAAAGTCAACATTGATTGCATGCAGAGGGAGTTTAAAATCCCCTCAAATCCTATCAAATCTACGGTGGTTTCTACTGGCAGTCATTTCCATTATTACTATCTCACCTGAGATGAGATTCGGATATGTTTCATTTTTTTGTTTCATATCGTGGAATGACAGCGAAAAATGGACGAATGGTGCGATAAAACACATGGATCACATTCGGCCCACGTTGCACTGTCGAGTAGCTGCTGGCTACTGGCAGAGTGAGTAGGTAATTGGCGTCCGGGCCAAGCCCTTTGCTGAACTCATCAGGCGGGACACGTGTCCATCCAATGTTGGCATCCACATTTTAAACATATTCCGCACAATAGAATGTTCCCACCTCTTTTCTTCCATATCATGTAAACATGGAAAACCCAATGAACGGCTCGGATCTCTATCTCACCATCGGCACGTGTGGTCGTTGCCCGCGTGTTCTAATCTGCGAGTACAATCACGAAAACTCCGTATCTCGTTCCTTGCGTCCAGGACGGGTCCAACCCGAACGTTCCGGACGTGGATTAGCTACTAACAGGTTGAGTAGGGAGACTCCTACTGAAGTAACGTCACCAAGCTAAGCTACGTGGGTCTCACCGTAATCTATGTTTTGTATCCACACCGTCCATCCATTTTAAGAGAGCGTTTTATTGCGTAATACAAATAAAGAGTCAGATCCAAAGCTCTAGTGACCCCACCACAGAAAATAGTGAAGAGAGTGACACCCACCATTAAAAACTTCTAACGGCTATTAAAGTTTTCGATCGAGTTTATATTTGTGTTTTCCATCTTTAATGTTTGTGTTAACTTATAAACAGTTTAGATCTCAAATAAACATAACAGGGGACGTTACGGAGGTTTCAACCGTGGCCGTCACTCTCTCCACTGTTTTCTGTGGGGTCCATTATAAAATTTGATCTGTCTCATCTTTCGACCATGGCCGGCCTAAAATGATCTCCTCAAAAGTATGAACGCTGTGGATACAATACATACATTATGCTGGGGCCTATATAACTTGGTGACGTCACTTGAGTAGCAAGACTCGCTACTCAACCTCTAGTAGCCAATCCGCGTACGAACGGAAACGGATTGGCTACTCCGCCTGACACCGGCCTCGTGGCTGGGGTGCTCTGTGGGCCCACCATGATGTATGTGTCTCATCCCTTAAGTTCATCCATTTTTAAAGATCATTTTAGGGCTCCATGCCAAAAATTAGAGGGATATAAATCTCAGGTGGACCACACCACAGGAAAACAATAGTGATTGGATATCCATCATTTAAATCCTCCTAAGGCACACTGTATTGTTTATTTGACATCCAATATGTTGAATAGATCATAAAGACCCAGATGAAGGGGAAAAACAAATATCAGATTAATCCAATACTTTTATGGCCCCCTAAAAGTTTTAAATGGTCCAAATTCATTCAACACTGTTTCTCCTAATGTGGTCCACTTGAGATTTGGAATATACCTCATTTTTGTATAATATAATAAAATGATCTATAAAAATAGATGGATGGCATGGATGAAACACATACATCATGGTGGGGCTCACATAGCACCGACCACCAGCCATTGGCTGGTGTCAGGGGGAATAGTCAATCCGTTTCCCGTACGAACTTCCACGCGGATTTCCTGCAAAAGCCTCTTGTAAGAAGTTCCCGTGCTGGGAACCTAGGTGTCACTAATGTGATATTAATGAGAAATCCACTCCGTCCATGCGTTTTTGGAGCTCATTATAAGACCTAAGGCCAAAAATAAGCTGGATCGAATAATCATGTGGCCCGAAAACATGAGTATTGAACGTACACAGTTGAAATATTTGTGGTGCCGAGGAAGTTTTGAATGAGGATAATTTTTTTTTTTTGTTTTTTTTCAGTTCATCCCAGTAGTATCCCAGTAGTAATGACGTTGTGAACGGTATGGATGGCAGTTAAACATCAGTGTCAACCCTAGGTAGGTTTCAACGGTAGAAATTTCTCTACGCATATTTTCTTTTAGTGCGGCCCATTTGACTCTTGGATCCTTCTCAATTTTGGTCTCAAGTCCTAAAATGATATCAAAAAATGGATGGACGTATTGGATTTCTCACAAACATCACAGTGGACCCCACGTAGGTTTACAGTGCAGGAACTTCCTGCGAAAGGCTTTGCAGGAAATCCTCGTCCTTACATCGCAGCCCATCTAACGTCCGTCGAGAGCACAACGCACCAGACTTCTCCAGAACTTACACGTGTCATATATCGCCACGTGTCTCAATATGATTGGTTTTCTTCTTCCCTCCTTTTTTCAACTGGACATTTCAAGAATCAAAGACCACCGTATAAATAAAAAACGCCCTTTTCGTTCCGTTTTTAACCCTTCGTCAATCACAGCGACTCTGTGAGAGAGGGAGACAGAGCTTCAGATCTGGCCCCAGGATGCAATCTCGACCGTCCATCTGGTGGTTCCGACTTTTCCTGCTCATCTTAGTCATCTCCCTGTCCGCGGTACCATCCGAATCGGCGGTCTTCAGCATCGATCTCGGCTCGGAATGGATGAAGGTTGCCGTCGTTAACCTCAAGCCGGGCCAAGCCCCGATTTCCATCGCGATCAACGAGATGTCCAAACGCAAATCCCCGCCATTGATCGCATTCCATGCCGGTGCTCGCCTTGTCGGCGAGGAGGCCGCGGGAATCGTGGCCCGGTACCCGGACAAGGTCTATTCCCAGGTCCGTGACATGATCGGCAAGCCCTTTGCCTATGTCAAATCCATGATTGATTCACTGTACTTGCCGTTCGATCTGGTGGAGGATCCCAGGGGCGGTGCAAGCATCAGGATCGATGATGGAGTCACGGTCTACACAGTCGAGGAATTGACTGCAATGATTCTTAAGTATGGGATGAATTTGGCGGAGTTCCATTCGAAGGTGGTGATCAAAGATGCCGTGATCGCAGTCCCATCGTACTTTGGGCAGGCAGAGCGTAGGGGTATGGTTCAGGCGGCCCAGCTGGCAGGCATTAATGTGCTTTCGCTGATCAATGAGCATTCCGGTGCGGCCCTCCAGTATGGCATTGATAAGGATTTCTCGAACGGGTCCCGCCATGTCGTGATCTATGATATGGGGTCGAGGACTACATACGCGGCGCTTGTGTATTTCTCGGCATATAATACGAAGGACTATGGAAAGACAGTCTCGGTCAATCAGTTCCAGGTGAATCTTGACTTGAATCAAACTAATAATTTGATTTTTTTTTTTTAATTATTATTTTTATTTTTGACAACATAGTTAGCAAATGACGTAATTGGGGTTGGAAATGGGAACAGATTTCCGTCAACAAATTTCTCATTCCTCAAACTGGGGCGGAAATCCAAATTGGGTAATTGGGGTGGAATTGTGAATGAAATGAGGATTGGGCTTAGGATTTCCTGGATTGAATAGTCCGCTGTTTGACACAATTCACGACTTAGATGATTTAGGGCATGTTTTATTGGTACTGAAAAATCATCTAAGTGGAATGTATTGTTTGGCGGAGAGGTTGGTTATATGTTCTGCTGTGCATTTGGGGTGGTAGAAAAAATGGAACTACATTGTGTGGGATATAATTTTTTGACTTTACCTACCAAACTGATTACCTAAAAGGTCGTATCTGAAGCACTCTTGATATTGATTATTTCCTCCAGAAATCCAAAATGCAGCCTTCAAAAAAGTCCCTGTTTCGTAATTCCCGGGGTCCAAATAGCCTTAAGTTCTTGTAACTGATATGGGAATGTTTGAAATTAACTTGTTGGAAAAGGGTGGACTGTGTTCTTCTAGATTCTAATGAAAAGATGTATCTTGCTACTGGAGACTTTCCCCTGTAGTAATTATCGGGTATTTGGTGCAGCTGACTACTCGAGCATGATTTCCACGTTTGCAGGTACTTTGTGCTCACTGGCTTGCCTGGCAACTGCCTTCCATGACCCTACTTTGCCTAGCCAACCCTTTGAGGGGTGCATGTAACACAGTTGTCTTGGGGCTCAATGCTTGGTGGGACCGTGTTGGCATGTGAGTGCTGCAATGAGATCCCCAGTGTAGCTGACCATAGAACTTCCAAGGTATTCCAAAATGGCTGGTATGTAACGGTGATGGTGGTAACCATTACGTGTTACAGGGTTGTAACAGCCGTTACAAAAAATTGCCCTGTAATGGCCAGTAACGGCTATAATTGGGCTGAAATAAGTTTTTTTCCAATGCGTGCATGTGTGTGTGTGTAATGCCCATATCATAATGCTAATGTCAGTGGCCATTACGGCCACTGTTACTGTTATGGAATACCTTGAGAACTTCTGCCAATGTACCATCTAAAGGGCCGACCCCAAATTGCTGTGAGAAATGCGAAGATGATTATGATGATGGTGTTGTTCGGGTTCTGTATTTTATTACCGAGTTTTGATTGGTCTCAGTTTCTTATTGAAACTGTGGTGTTAAATTTAATGGTTGCCTATTTTATATCCTGTTGTATTGATACACACAAGTCATTACTTCTGAAAATTATTGATGCTTAGAGGGTTATAGTTCATAGTTTCTTGGTTTAGAGGTTGTTTGAGGCACTCCATTCTCATAATATACAGCAGTCAAGTCAGAGTAGGAACAAGTAGGATTAGTTGGATGGTCTTTCCATTGAAGATTTTGAATTATGTCTTAGGTTTGCTTGAAATTCACGGGGTAGGATGAGAGTAAAATTTGTACTCTTCTTTTTAGGAACGAAGAGTGCTGAGTGTACTGACGCAGGACAGCCCTAATTATGATACATGCTCATGAACATAATTAAACAGCGGAAATAAAATGAATAAATGATCTAAAATTCTAGTAGTAATCATCGTAATTGAGAAAATCATAAAGGAAACATGCAATGCAGCGGGCCATCATCACAACCATGGAGTATGACACTCAATTATTACTTAGGTTGGATCCGGCGAGGGATGAGACCTCCCAATCTTGCATGGTCATACCCAATCGATCAATGAAGATCACTAGTCCGAAGAGCCAAGAAGTTTCTCGGATTAGGGATTTGAGAATTTGGGGGTTTAGGGTTTAGATCGGTTCTCAAGATTTTGATCGAAGAAGGAATAGCCAAAACTGAAAAATAGAAAGAAGGAAATAATTACCTTGAAGAAGTTGGAGGGGCACAAGAAGAAATTAGAAGAGGAAGATCAAGGGAAGAGAAGAAGCACCATTAGAGAGAAGAGAGAAAGGAGACAACCAAAGGGTTTGCTTTTCATTAATCAATAGTTGAAATTCGGATTTAGGGCTTTAGCCCACTTAAATAAGTAAATAAAGACATAAAATTACTAAAATACCCCTAGAATAAGCAAATAAAGACATAAACTTACTAAAATATTCCTAGAATAAGCAAATAAAGACATAAACTTACTAAAATACCCCTAACTAAGCAAAAACGCGCAAATAACATAAGTACAGGAAAGTTCGGGCACTCGGTCTTCTTTCTTCAATCTTCCTTCACATGTGTCTTCCCTGAGTGGGGTCTTTTATATGTCCAATCACATGTGAAAGGTCTTCAGCTCCTCGATAGTCGCCTATCCACAAGGACGACACTTGTGGTTGGCACTTTCTTCGTTGGTACACCTTGAATGCGCTTGTGTTTGCATCAATTCCCCTCGGCTGAGAAAAACTCGACTCCAACGAGTTGAAACTTTTGTAGCGCTCTAGTAGATCTGGATCAATACCCTGCAATGCGTCGCCCGACAGCCACGTAAATTCAGACGATGGTTTGTTCTTCCACTTGACAAGGTGCCTTTGGAAACCTCCATCTCTTGTGGATACTATCTCGTCATCCAAGATTTCCTCAATTTCTTCTTTATGGGTAATGGGTGGAGGAGGGGGTGGAAGGGGTTGGGTAGCAAACTCAGAAAAAGGCCAGGAAAGGGACGATGTATCAACAATGGGAGTATGGGCACGGACTAGATTTTCCACATTAAAAGTTGGATTAATGCTCATTTCAGGTGGAAGGTCAACCCGATACGCGTTGCATCCAACCTTTTATAATATCTTGAATGGTCCAGCACTACGCGCTTGTAATTTTTTTACAGATCCTTGAGAGAATCGATCTGGCCTTATTCGCACCATTACATAGTTTCCTTCTTGAAATTCTTGCACTCTACGATGAGAATCAGCCAAGGTGTGCCGTATCGGTATCGGTTGGCGTAACGGTGACCTCCAAAACCGATACGGATACGGGGGCGTAACGGCGATACGGGGGCGTAACGGCCCGTAACGGCGCAAAAAATTTTTTCTGCCAAAAAAATATAAAAAATATGGATTAAATCCGGAATATTCTAAGCATTCCAAATATGCATTCATTTATAAATTGGAACATGTTTATGGTGGTGTAACGGTCCACTCTTTGGTGAGAAGTTGTATCGGACTGTCTGATGAATTTATGAACCAAATAACCTGAATTTGACTACAAAATTCATATATTTAATTTTCTAACTATCTACTATCAATGATAGATATATTAGAATGAATGTAATATGAAAATATCTTACATTAGGTGTTTGCAATTATTTTTGAGGAATTTCTCGAACACCTTGACAAGGAGATAAAACTCTTGGTGAATACATGCGTAAATAGAAAAAAATATTAAAAAATTATTAAATGGCACCCCAAATCTGAAAAATGCACATTAACATATTCTACTATGATTAACACATCATATGGCATGATTAAAACAGCAAAACAACCATTAAAAATTGATTTTTCAAATTTTAAAAAAAATGGTCAAAATTCATGTGTAAATAGAAAAAAATATAAAAAAAATATTAAATGGCACCCCAAATCTGTAAAATGCACATTAATATGTTCTACTATGATTAACACATTAAATGGCATGATTAAAACAGTAAAACAACCATTAAAAATTGATTTTTCGAATTAAAAAAAAAAGGGTCAAAATTCATGCATAAATAGAAAAAAATATAAAAAAAATATTAAATGGCACCCCAAATCTGTAAAATGCACATTAATATGTTCTACTATGATTAACACATCAAATGGCATGATTAAAACAGCAAAACAACCATTAAAAATTGATTTTTCGAATTTTGAAAAAAAGGGTCAAAATTCATGCGTAAATAGAAAAAAATATTAAAAAAATATTAAATGGCACCCCAAATCTGTAAAATGCACATTAATATGTTCTACTATGATTAACACATCATATGGCATGATTAAAACAGCAAAACAACCATTAAAAATTGATTTTTCGAATTAAAAAAAAAGGGGTCAAAATACATGCGTAAATAGAAAAAAATATTAAAAAAATATTAAATGGCACCCCAAATCTGAAAAATGCACATTAACATGTTCTACTATGATTAACACATCATATGACATGATTAAAACAGCAAAACATATTTAAAAAAGTATAAATACCTATTTTTGACGAATTCGGAATTTCTGAAAAATGGCCCACCGAGCTTCGATTCAACAAAATCCGTAATATAATGTGTTTTTATCTCAAATGCCCAGCCAAGGTTGGTCGAAATTGGTAGTAGAAGGAGTGAGAAGCAGTTTGGAAGCAAGAAATTTGAAAAAAAACAGCAAAAAAGGAGCTTAAAACGAATTTCTTTTTTACCGTTTTTTGACCGTTACGGGTGGCCCGTTACGGGTCGACCGTTACGCCCGTAACGGACCGATACGGGCCCGTATCGGCCGATACGGGTGCAAAAAAACGTAACGGCCGATACGACCCCGTATCGCGTAACGGCCACCGTCGTTACCGATACGTATCGGCCGATACGCCCGTATCGTAACGGATACGGGACACCTTGGAATCAGCTGAAACTTTATAATCATCATTGCTCTTATTTAACCGCTGTTTAATATGTGTATGCAAATCATGAATATGGTGTGCAAATGCATCGGCTGACTCAGAAGACCTTTGGGTAACAGACATAGGTAAGAGATCTATGGGCATTCTAGGTTTATAACCACTTACAATTTCAAAAGGACTCAACCCTGTAGATCTATTAACTGACGCATTATAAGCAAGTTTAGCAGTTGGTAAAATTAGGTCCCAAGTCTTAACATGTTCACCTACTAGACAACGTAGAAGATTTCCAAGGCTACGGTTTACCACTTCAGTTTGACCATTTGTTTGTGGGTGGTAAGCAGTAGAAAATTGCAATCGAGTTCCCATAATGTGCCACAGTGTCTTCCAAAAATAACTAGTAAATCGAACATCACGATCAGACACTATAGTTTTAGGTAACCCATGGAGACGCACTACACCATCAAAAAAGAGACGAGCAACATGAGACGCATCCGACATCTTCGAACATGGGAGGAAATGCGTCATTTTAGAAAAACGGTCCACAACGACAAAAACGGAATCGTGCTTTTTTATAGTCTTGGGAAGCCCAAGCACGAAGTCCATACTAATGTCCTGTCACGGAGCATGTGGCACTGGCAATGACGTGTACAGCTCGGTATTTTGCTTTCTTTGCTTTGCCAGCTGACATGTTCGACACTGCCCTAAAACTTTGACTACGTCTCGCTTGAGGCTTGGCCAATAGAAACGATCTTTCACGAGGGCAATGGTCTTATCACGACCAAAATGGCCAGCTATCCCTCCTGAATGAAGCTCCCAAATGAGGAATTCACGAAGGGACATACGGGGAATACAAAGTCTGTCTCCCTTGAAAAGAAAGCCATCTTTAAGAACATATCCACCCATAATATGCTGGTCACTAGATAGTGACGCGTAAGTACCCCCAAAATCAGGACATATGGGGTATTCATCTTTCAGTTGCTCAAATCCGACTACCTCTACACTCAAAGAGTTGAGCAACGCCACTTTCCTACTAAGGGCATCCGCTGGTTTGTTTTCAACCCCGGCCTTGTGTTTCAAAACAAACGAATATTCCTGAAGAAACGCTACCCACTTGGCATGCCTTGGGTTGAGTTTCTTTTGAGAATGCAAATATCTC
Organism: Magnolia officinalis; assembly: GCA_021015155.1. Lineage (NCBI taxonomy): Eukaryota > Viridiplantae > Streptophyta > Magnoliopsida > Magnoliales > Magnoliaceae > Magnolia > Magnolia officinalis. The sequence goes on along the minus strand of JAJHSJ010000017.1, from coordinate 56,785,636 downwards.
AAAGCCTCATGGTCAGAAAACAAAACAAATTCTTGCTGTAGGAGATAGTGTCACCAATGTCTCAGGAATTGCACTACCACATAAAATTCTTTGTCGTAAGTGGAGTGTTTTTGTTTTGCCTCATTCAGTTTCTCACTGAAATAGGCCACTGGGTGTCCTTCTTGACTCAACACTCCACCTATACCGACACCAGACGCATCACACGCTACTTCAAAGACTTTAGAAAAGTTAGGTAGACGCATGAAAGGAGCTTCCACCATCTTGCCCTTAATTTCTTTAAAAGCCTTGACTGCGGCTTTAGACCACACGAACTATCCCTTTTTCATGCACTCGGTAATGGGAGCCATGATCGTGCTAAAATCCCTAATGAACCGACGATAAAAAGTTATTAGGCCATGAAAGCTTCGCACCTCATGAATGTTCCTTGGTTCTGGCCACTCAATTATGGCCCTGACTTTTTCAGGGTCTGCGCGCATCCCTTCAGATGACACTATAAATCCTAAGAACACAACTTGGCTAGACATGAATGCACATTTCTTAATATTAGCGTACAATTTTTCCTTCCTAAGGACACTACAGACTTTCTTTAAATGTTCAAGGTGTGATTCCTTAGTGGTACTATAAATAAGAATATCGTCAAAGTACACCACTAGGAATTTTTCCATGAACGGCCTCAAAGTTTGTGTCATCACCCGCATGAAAGTACCGGGTGCGTTAGTCAAGCCGAAGGGCATGACCAACCACTCATACAGCCCATCTTTCGTCTTAAATGCCGTCTTCCACTCATCTCCTGGGCGTATACGGATTTGGTGATATCCACTCTTGAGGTCTATCTTAGAGAATATAGTGGACCTGGCTATCATGTCAAGCATATCATCAAGTCTAGGTATAGGAAACTTATACTTAACAGTAATTTTGTTTATGGCACAGCTGTCCACACACACGTGCTACGTGCCGTCTTTCTTTAGCGTCAACAATGCAGGCACGGCACACGGGCTCATACTCTCTTGGATAAAACCCTTTTGCAGAAGCTCATCAACTTACTTCTTCAACTCTGCATGCTCTGTAGGGTTCATCCTGTAGTGAGGAAGGTTCGGTAAAGTAGACCATGGGACAAGATCAATGGCATGTTGTATGTCCCTCATAGGTGGCAACTCATTCGGTAAGTCTTCAGGAAATACATCACTGTATTCCTTCAGGACCGAGGTCACCTCAAGGGGCAACTCTAATGGAACCTCAGGTGTAATCTCTCTAGCCACAAGGGCATACACCATAGAATCTTCCTTAGCCTCTTTTTCAAACTCTCTTGCGCTGATTATATGTAGAGACTTAGGTTTGGATTTCCCCATTCCTCTAGGCTCACTTGCCTTCTCATCCTTCTTCTTCCCTAGTGTATTCTTAGGTGGCATGGGATTAAGTTTGATCTTTTTACCGTTATACATAAAAGTACACGCATTCGAACGGCCAAAGATCGTGACATCATTATCGAATAGCCACGGTCTACTTAGGATAACATGTCCCACATTCATAGGTAAAACATCACACCACAGAGACTCTTTGTATGACCCAAACTCGATGGGGACTAGACATTGCTGGGTGACAGGTATGGATGTCTTGTCAACCCAAGAAACTTTATACGGGTCTGGATGAGGTGTGGATTTCAGTTTTAAGCGATCTAAGGTGCTAGTGGAAATCACATTCTGACAACTTCCACTGTCCACTATCACCTTACAATTTTTTTCACCACACTTGGCAATAGTGTAGAAGATAGTGCTTCGACGCCAGTCAGCACTACTTCCAGACTGAGCTAGCACACGCCTGACTACTGCAAGCGTTGCTTCTCCATCCACTTTTTCTTCATCAGTAAGTCCTCCTTCAGGGTGATACTCTTCAACTTCATAGTCACCCTAGTCATCTCCACCCTCGTGGGACTCGCCTATAACTAAGGTTCTCCCACGGCTCTTCGTATGACACTGATTAGACATGTGGCCAAGATTGTCACACTCATAGCACCTCACTTGGCTCATGTTACTAGGACCGACACCAAGAACCCCTTTGCCCTTGTCCTCCCTAGGCCTAGGCGGAATGGTCGCCTGTGCCCTAGGTTGACTACCAATATTAGGTCTAGTTCCTTGGGAACTAGATCTAGCACTGGAGTCTCGGGACTCAAAACGACGAACAACAGGAGCCTTCAGATATTGCTCTAACTCCTGCACAACTTGATATGCTTCATCCAAGTCCGTTAAGGGCCGAGTCATAAGCTCGCGCTGAAGATCCGCACAAAGGCCCGTCTTGAAACGCGAGGGCGTTACTAGAGGGTCTTCTCGGATATCACATCGCATCATATACTCTTCAAATTTAGCGATGTAGTCAGCGACAGACATTGACCCTTGGCGTAAGGATTGCCATTGGTCAAGGAGCTTCTGACGGTATGAGAAAGAAAGGTACTTCTCCTTCAACTTCTCTTTCATCTCATACCAATGTGTGATAGGGGCTCTACCAACTCTCTCTATCCTACGCTCGGTGTTGGTCCAGAAGAGCTTGGCTTGATCCACAAGCTTCATCTTAGCAAACCGCATGTGACGGTTTTTCGACATGTCATACCACTCAAAGTAGTGGTCCATGTCAGCAACCCAGTCAAGGAATGCCTTGGGATCCAAGCGCCCATCAAAACTCGGGGCTTCAACTCTCACACTCTTCATTGCACGCTCATCTGGATCATAGCGGTCTTGATGATCACATGTGGCTCGTGCCTCTCGCACCACACTACGATCATTACCACGATCTCTATCCTCACTACCACCACGTGTGGCAGCGTGTTCTTCAATGATTCCTCCCACTTGGGAGTGCGCATCATACCCTATAGCGGGGTTTTCCTTTTGGGACGCCTCTAGTTGCTTGACCTTAGTCATGGTAGTAGTAATTTGGTTCTCAAGGCGGGCAAACTCACGCTTTTGGCCCGCTTCTAGGGCGGTTATCTTTTGTATCAGTTGAGCAAGTTGCTCAGATAACTGCTCGTTATTTATGGTAGGTTGAAGTCCGAAACCTCTACCTCTTCTCGTGGGCATATAATGAAGACTTGAACCAAATTCTACCAAACTAGACTACTAGGTGTTATGACTTTCAAGATGAATGCGATGAATGCAAAACTACTATGAACTGACACAATTAAGTTGAAACAGGAAACAACTCAAATCTGGAAAATTTTCAGATTAGGAACTTTCTAAAATTGAAAACTTTCTAAATTTGGAAAGTTTCTAAATCTGGAAACTTTCTAAATCTGGAAACTTTCTAAATCTGGAAATTTGGAAATCTGGAAAGTTACTAAAATTGAAAACTTTCTAAATCTGGAAACTTTCTAAATTAAACCTAAAAATCAAAACCCTAATTTGATAACTCGATCTAGACAAAAAAACCATGCAAGCCTAGGCTTTGATACCAAATTTGACGCAGGACAGCCCTAATTATGATGCATGCTCATGAACATAATTAAACAGCGGAAATAAAAGGAATAAATGATCTAAAATTCTAGTAGTAATCATCATAATTGAAAAAATCATAAAGGAAACATGCAATGGAGCGGGTCATCATCACAACCATGGAGTATGGCATTCAATTATTACTTAGGTTGATCCGGCGAGAGATGAGACCTCCCAATCTTGCATGGTTACACCCAATCGATCAATGAAGATCACTTAGTCCGAAGAACCAAGAAGTTTCTCGGATTAGGGATTTGAGAATTTGGGGGTTTAGGGTTTCGGTCGGTTCTCAAGATTTTGATCGAAGAAGGAATAGCCAAAACTGAAAAATAGAAAGAAGGAAATAATTACCTTGAAAAAGTTGGAGGGGCACAAGAAGAAATTAGAAGAGGAAGATCAAGGGAAGAGAAGAAGCACCATTAGAGAGAAGAGAGGAAGGAGGCAACCAAAGGGTTTGCTTTTCATTAATCAATAGTTGAAATTCGGATTTAGGGCTTTAGCCCACTTAAATAAGCAAATAAAGACATAAAATTACTAAAATACCTCTAAAATAAGCAAATAAAGACATAAACTTACTAAAATATCCCTAGAATAAGCAAATAAAGACATAAACTTACTAAAATACCCCTAACTAAGCAAAAACGTGCAAATAACATAAGTACAGGAAAGTTTGGGCGCTCGGTCTTCTTTCTTCAATCTTCCTTCACATGTGTCTTCCCTGAGTGGGGTCTTTTATATGTTCAATCACATGTGAAAGGTCTTCAGCTCCTCAATAGTCGTCTATCCATCAGGACGACACTTGTGGTTGGCGCTTTCTTCGTTGGTACACCTTGAATGCGCTTGTGTCCGCATCATGTACTCTCTTTTGTGGGGCTTCCTGTCACATGTGCCAAAGTGGCAAATTTTTGTGAGATCCAGGACATCATTAGAAAGGGCCTGTTGTTTGGATGTTGTGGCCCAAATATCATACTGCTTCATTCATCAGGCAGTCTTGCATGAGAAAAACCGATTGTTAGAGAAAAGACTTGATGTCTATCCAAATTAATGTACTCAAGTAGCTTTCTTGATGGGTGGATTGGACTAATTTTTAGTTATGTTATCCTCGTTCCATAACTAATGAATTGCGAGTATCTCAGACGTGTTCATTTCCATCATCCATGTTGGCACTTGTTCCTTGAAACCCATGTCCATCTCACATGGGCGAGTACTGATCTGTGTGAACCCTTGAAATGATGATTTTGAATATTTTTAATATTACAATTTATGTATTGCTTCATTTTGGAGAAGTTGTAAGCCAACCAATGCATTCTTTTTTTTTTTTTTTTTTGCAAGATAGTGAAGAACGGAGGGTGTTACGTAACAGTATGTGACAAGTGAACATATTCGTGATTTTGGATGATTTCCAAGTACTTCGATCCTCTTCCAAATCTTGTATATCATTTAGCATTGCTAGTTTGATAGAAACTTAGCAAGATGCCTGATGGTCATGGCCATTAGAAAATATAGTCAAAGGGTGATACAATGAGCGGATGGTATCTTTAAAGATCTTTTCTCATTGACATTAGATTGAAGATATTTACTAGCAATTCCATTTGTACAAACCTTTTCTTCTAAGCTGTAAATCTGAAAGATAAATTTAGTTTATTAAGTATATTAAAGTAATGGCTTTTCATCTCTATATGTTGCTCTATTACTCTTTGCGTGTCTGGTATTTCTTGGGTTCTTTTGTATATTTTTATGCACTCTACGACGGTCATGCTATGTATTCTCAGTGTGGTTGCGATATTATCTCTACATGTACTTCGTTCTGTATTATCGATCTTTTTCTCTCTTCTTGGTTCCCACATTGAATTTGTTAGCATTGTTGCTATTTTTATTTTATTTTATTATTTATTATTATTTTAACTCTTGAACTTTTTGCAGGTGAAAGATGTTAGATGGAACACAGAACTTGGTGGCCAGAATATGGAATTACGTTTGGTGGAGTATTTTGCAGATGAATTCAATAATCAAGTTGGAAATGGAGTAGATGTGAGAAAGTCCCCCAAGGCAATGGCTAAGTTGAAGAAGCAGGTTAAACGCACAAAAGAAATTTTAAGTGCAAACTCTGTGGCACCAATATCAGTTGAATCTCTCTATGAGGATCGTGATTTTAGGTGGGCATAGTTTGACCCCCTTCTCTACATCCTAGAATGAAAAAAATTATTCTTGTAAGCATGTAGTGATCCTTGTGAGTCTTGGTAGTGCTTCTGTAACCATTCTGTTTACCCCTGCATGATTTCCCCCTGTTTGACAATATATATTGTCCTTTCTGTGCTTAACTATGGTAATGTCACTTTGATGCACCTTAAGGTTAAATGACCAAAGATATTTTAGGTGCAAACACTGTGGCTCCGATGTCAGTGATTCTCTCTATGATGATCGTGATTTTAGGTGGGCAGAATTTCGACTGCCTTCTCTAAATTCCTAGATTGAAATAATCAATCATTCTTTTAGGCATTGTAATGGTCATTGTGAGACTCAGGAGTTACATATGCATGTCTTTTTTTTTTTTTCATAACCATTTTGAGTATCCACCATTCTGATTCCCCCTGCATGAACTCCCTCTGTTTGGCAAAATATATTGTTCTTTCTGTGTTTTATTAAGGTTATCTGACTTCAATACTCTTTAAACTTATTCTTTAACGAAACCTTGCTATCCTGTTAAACACGGATAGTAACACATGGCTTACAGTGTGTATTCACATTTTGATGATATCGTACTACCAAGGATTTTTTTTTTTTTTTCATGGCACTGATGTCAGAACCTCAATGGAACTAGTAGAGATTTTTGGGTTGTTGCTACGTCAGCTTAAGCTGCAGCTTTCTGTAATTAAGATTTCTTACCACATGATCTATGCAAATTGTAATGTATTTTCAGCCAACATTTGGAAAAGATCTTTTGCAAGCTTCTGCCATGGATGGTTCCAGAGCTTGAGTAGAAGAGGAAGTTTGATAGCTGGTAGAAGCCTGTAGAAAAACTTCTCCCAATCTAACATTAAAAGCTGACCTGTAATATCTTGGGAGAAAGGCTATGCTGATGCTGATGAATGATGAACCGAACAGTGGTGATTATGCTGTGGATTAGTTACTCATGCTTATGTTTTGTTCATTAGGTTGAGTTTTAATTATGATTTCTCCTATGCATGTAAATACTATCATTTGTGCAGCCTGTTTTTGTGTAGCATTGATTATTTGATTTTCATGATTTCTCTATGCAACTTCCTGTCTTGTTAAACTTAAATAGTTCAATAATCACTTTTACAGTTAACAAATTGGTAATAGTTAACAGAAGGGATGTAAGAGGATGCTGTTTGCTGTTTTTTCTTTTTTCTTCATCTGAAAAAACCTTGAAATGCTTTTCTGTGCTTGTTTTGTAATGCACTGACGGAAATAGCCATGTTCTCATAGATCCCCTTTATTTGTTATCATCCAGGAGTACTATAACCCGTGAGAAATTTGAAGAACTATGTGGGGACCTCTGGGAGAAATCTCTTATCCCCTTGAAGGAAGTGCTAAAGCATTCCGGGTTGAAGCTTGATGAGATATATGCAGTGGAGCTGATAGGTGGTTCAACTCGTGTGCCGAAATTGCAGGTCACTGTCTTCATTGGTTACGTGCATGTCCTATAGATGAATCTGTATGAGCCAAAAATATATAATAGTTGGTGCAACCCAATTATCAAGTCAATGAGATCTTGATACCCAAATTGTAAAAAAAAAAAAAAAAGTATTTCCTGGAAAGAACTTTATTGGCATCAACTTTCTTCTCCTAAAAAAACTCTAAGAAAACTCACACTTACCAAAAAAATCGAATGACTAACTTTTACACCACAACTCTCTTTTATAGATCCTAAATAAATCTTTAATTAAAATCCCCAACTAAGATTGATTTTAAATCAATCGCAATTTATTTCAAACCAATCCAATCTTCCTTAATATAGTAAAAGCCTAATAATAAAAAACAAACATAGAAAGTAATTGTATCTTTAAATCAGTCCCATATTTTCAATCATATCGATCACATCTCCTTTATATATTTAACAGTGTTTTAAATAACTACCCTATGTAGTGTGTAGCTTATGATATGTAGCGTAGCTTAGCCGTAACGCTGCGTAGCTCATAAAAATAGCTTAAGTCACGTGTAGCCTATGCTACATGATAATTTACTTACGCTACATGCTACATGGACTACGCTACACACTATATAGGTCACATTACAATTAAATTTTCACTACAACATTAAAATCAATTAATGCTTTCAATGATTTGTTACATTTTTTTTTTTTTCAATAAAATTAGTTAATTTTTCAATACTTTTAGTAAAAATAATATAAGTAACAGTATTAAATCATTTTCGTTGCTTTCTTTACATTTACTCTTAATCATTACCTTATATTATTTTAGGTTGAGTTTAGTTGCACCAAATATCATGAAATATTGTTAAATTTTATTATTAATCAGTCTAATTTGGTCCAAAATATCATGAAATTGGTGCAACTAAGCATGACCTTGATTGAAAATCTAGAAGTAGCATGTAGCATACACTACACGCAATGTAGCTTATGCTTCACGCTTTAAGAGGGGTGAATGCTACTCTACACGCGATTCGCTATTTAAAACACTGATCTTTAATCACATAAATCACATTTTTAAATCAGCCCCCCATATCACTCAAAAATAGTAAATTACAATCCATGATTTAGACACTTATATTTGTAAATAAACAATCCAAAAATCAGAACATGTTGGGCCTATGGTGGGCTATGGGTCTATGTCTTGTTGAGCCATACAATGATCTTGGATGGGCCGTGGCCTGCATCGATAGTGTTTTTTTTTTTTAAAAAAAATTTTAATTTTTTTTACACCATAGAGATCAAAATTGTTTTGCATTTACACAGTTGCTCCTTGTAAATTCTAAAAGAGATTTTCCAATGTCTTCAATGAACTTGGCAAGGGCAACTATTAGATTTACATTTATTTCTTTTGGTTTTCTTTCTTTTTTTTTTTTAGTTTTTTAAGTTTTGTTTTTAATCTCTCCCTTATGAAGATATGGAATATGATTCAACTTTAACAGCACACCAAATGGGAAACACAGTTGTTTCCCTTTCAATAGTTTCTTTAGGTTGCTGAAACTAATGTTGGCTGTCTTTATCAGCAAAAAGCATGTGATTAAGCATATAAACACATGCATAAAGATATTCGGATGTATGCGTGCATGTATATTCACACAGTCTATACACATGCATGCTTACATACATTTGCACATTCAGGCATATATTTGCTTATGCATCCTATACATGTGTGTTATAGATTCAGCTTCGGATATTAAAAGCCTTGCTCATAAAAATATGAGTCTATGACAGTATGACACTGAATCGTGAGTCACTGGACTGAATACGCGCCTGCGCATACACAAGCAAACTGGATTGAATATTTTTAATTTTGTTATCTTTTTATGTTGCTTTTTCTTCCTATTATTGAGTTTCTATCTCAATTAAAAAAATACTTATGTGGTTTGTGGGATTTGAGATGGAAAAGTAGAGACAGCTTGCTGATTTAACACGGAATTTGTCTTCTATGTATTGTGTTAAAAAAGAGAAAAAGGTTTTAAAAGTGGAAAAGTACTTTTTTCATGCTTTAATATTATTTCTGATATATGATATTATATTTGTTACTCTAATATTGCTATATTGTGATTTTAACTAGTTTATTTACTGGAATTATTGTTTTAAAGAAATCTTTTCTATCTTTTTCCAAACTGATATATCTCTACATGTAACACAGGAGCAAACAGACATATTTGCCCACACAATTAGTTTTAACATTTAACATGACATTAAAAGGGATTCCCCATAAAATTCAAGGGTATTTAGGGAATTTTGAAAGTCTGTGTGCTTATCAATGGATGGCTCGGACTTTACCTGCTGCAAGCCTGCGAGTCAATCAAAGGCTCAGATTTTACCGTCTCCTGCATTCATTACATTTTAGTTTTTCATGTGAGTAGCGCACAACCCTTTCTCCCCCCTGCTCTGTGTACTCCAAACCCACCCTCCCCTAAGTGTAGTTTGCAACCTCACCCTCCCCTAACCCCCCCCCCCCCCCCCCCCCCCTCTCTCTCTCTCAATATTTGTGATTCTTTGCATGCCTTACAATTTAAAACTGATGCCCCACACAAAATTTTCATCTCATGCTTATGCTTGACTTGGGCCTGGATTTCAGCTTTTGACTATTCATCCATGATGACAATGTGGCCCAGTTTTAATTTTGTTCTCTCCATACAGGCAAAGCTTCAGGAATTTCTTGGGAGACAGGATCTGGACAAGCACCTTGATGCTGATGAAGCTATAGTGCTTGGTGCAGCTCTTCATGCTGCTAATTTAAGTGATGGAATCAAGCTAAATCGTAAGCTAGGGATGATCGATGGTTCTTCATATGGTTTCATGATGGAATTAGATGGTCCTGATCTTTTGAAAGATGAGAGCACTAAACAGTTACTTGTACCGCGAATGAAGAAGCTCAACAGCAAGGTAAGCGCAACCTAATTTGAATGTGTTCCTCCACAATAAAAATGTTAAAATTACACTTAGCAAATAGTCTCAGCTTCTTTCTAATCATGTATGGATATACTTCATATTCTACAGATGTTCAGGTCTATTAAGCATAACAAAGATTTTGAAGTTTCACTTAGCTATGAGAGTTTGGATGCATTGCCACCTGGGATTTCTTCTGATAAGTTTGCCCAGTATGCAGTGTCTGGTTTGACAGATGCCAGTGAAAGGTGAGCAATTAACTTACACAAATCCTGAGCTGAATCCTGCCTTGATATGTTTAGGCATTGGCACTCATTGTTAGGTAACATTTAGCTATGGTGTTATCTTTTATGTTCCTTTTCAGGTATGCATCTCGCAACCTTTCTTCTCCTATCAAGGCAAATCTACATTTCACTCTGAGCAGAAGTGGGATACTTTCTCTCGATCGAGCCGAAGCTGTCATTGAGATTTCGGAATGGGTGGAAGTTCCTGCAAAAAATTTAACTGCAGAGAATTCAACTACTGCCACTCTTAACGCGTCGGCTGAGGCAAGCCCTGAGAACAGTTCAGATGGGAGCAAGGACAACTTGAATATTGAGGGGGAGACTAATAACACAGCAAACCCCAATGTAGAGGAGCAACGTACTACAGAGGTTGCTACAGAAAAGAAGTTGAAGAAGCGAACCTTTAGGGTACAACTGAAGGTGAAAGCTGATAGGCTACTTTGAAGCTGAATTCTACCGCTATCATTCAGTAATAGAAAATAACTGTAGTTTGACTGGAGGCAATTTCTAATGGAAATTGTGTTCCTAATGTATAGTGTACCAAGATCTCCCACTGCTGCAGGAACCTCCTGCTTGAAACTTATGCTGCCCTTTCTCCTGCTTCCTATACATATATACTATCTGAAACAAACACTTTCCCACTTCCCTCATACCTCTTGTTAAGGTCCACTGTTGGTGGGGAGGTTCCTTACCCAAAAATGGGTTCACTCCCACCAAGTACTGTGTGACATAGGAGTGCAGTGAGTTGGGCTCATTTTGATTTGACCGTTTTGCCATCTTATCGCATCATTAACATTTTCATCTTCCATACATAGGTAGTGGAGAAAACGGTTGGCCCCGGAATGCCTCTTTCAAAAGAAGCTCTTGATGAAGCTAAGATCAGATTGGAGGCACTGGATAAGAAAGATGCAGAGCGAAGGAGAACTGCAGAACTCAAAAACAACCTGGAGGAATACATATATGCCACAAAAGAAAAGGTTCGAAGTTATAAAATTGTATGCTTTTTGAAGAGATGACAATTGCCATGTGTGGTTTTTTAGTCAACATTTTTGGGTATCTCATCTTACTTTCAGATTTCAATAGTTGATGGTTCTGGATTGTGTTAAGTTTGCTATTCCTCTCATTTATGTCCTTATTGTGATCGTATTTGAGGTATAGAACTGAGAATTTATATTTCCATCTTTAGAATTGTTCTTGTTTTCAAGTTTGTGAAATTCTTGTCGCTTGTCTGAGCATCCTTTAAGACCATTCAACAAAGAAGGGAGAAAAAAAAGCCTGACCATCCTTGGAGACCCTGGAATCATTATTTCATTCTTTTCCACCCATAATTGATGACTTTTTGGGTAGGAAAGTATAGTTGAGAGAGAAAATTCACTCTGCCATCTTGGTTGCTCCCATGTTAAGGGTCCTTAAAATCTAGGCCTGGCAATGGGCTGGACCTGGGGCAGGTTTTCAGGTCAGGCCTATTCAAAAATTTGATTTTGCTAGGCTCAGGCCCTGCCCTTTGCCAGCCTTATTAAAATCTCCATTGTATCGTTTCCTTTGTGCAGGTCATCATCATCATCTAAGCGTTATCCAAATTACTTGGGGTCAGCTACATGAATCCTGTTCTGACATGCCACTCTATCAAGGGCCATCCCTTCAGTTAGACCATGAGTCATCAAGTCTTTTCTTACTACCTCTATCCATGTCCTTTTGGGCCTTCCCCTTGCCCTTTTAGAGACTTTTAACTTGTTCCAACTCAGTCCTAACTGGCAAAGTTCTTAGTCTCCATTGCACATGACCAAACCATCTAAATCTACTTTCCCTCATCTTATTACCTAGTTGTGTTACTCCGAAGTTTCCTCTAACACATTCATTTCTAATTTGATCCTTCCTGTCTTGCCACTCATCCATCTCAACATCCTCATTTCAGCACTTCCCATGAACATTCTGTTCCTTAATTGCCATACATTCTGTCCCATAAAGCATGGCTGTCTTATAGCTATCCTATAAAATTTTCCTTTCAGTTTGAGTGGTACATGACACTCCCATAAAGCTCCAGAGGGCACATCTCCATTTCTCCCCCCTAGCTTGAATCTCATGGGCAACATCCTTCTCAATCTTTCCACTCATGAACTATTCACCTAAAGTATCAAAAATGGTCATTGTGGGAAATTTCTTGGTCAGCACTCTTTAACTAATTCCTTGTTTTCACTCCTATTGTTACTAAAATTACAGTCTATATATTCTGTTTTAGTCCAACTAATTTTAAATCCTTTGATTCTAGGGCACCCCTCCATAAATCTAGCTTTGTGTTTATGCCTTTCCACGTCTTGTCAATCTAAACTGTCATCTGCAAACAACATGCACTGATTCTTCTGTCTAGGGTTTGAAATGATATTTCTTGTTTCACAAGATCTCATTTTGCAACTTATTACAGTTTCCATTCATTAGGACCAAGTAACCTGTTTTGTCTTTCTTTCTTTTGATTGTAGCAAGATCCTTTGAAGTTGACTTTTTCACTTACATACTTCTCTTGATGTTTCTTTCGCTGTTGCCACTGTTTCTTTTGCCAGTTAGAAGATTCTTCGGAGATTCAGAAAATATCAACTGAACAGGAGCGTCAGTCCTTCATAAAGAAACTTGAGGAGGTAAGCTTTGCTTGGTGCTCCTCAGGGCTTAGACCATTGCTATCGATTAGAGACTCGCTCTCTTGTAATCTGTGCCTTTTCCTTGTTTTTCGATTTCTCTTCTCAGATCTCTTTGTAAATGACCTATCTTTGCCATTATGGATAGATTCTTAACTCTTTTTTAATTCTTCCACATGTTATGGTTCAACTCTTTTTTAATTCTTCCACATGTTATGGTTTCAGGTGCAAGAATGGCTATATACTGATGGTGAGGATGCTTCTGCAACCGAGTTCCAAGAACGACTAGACACGCTAAAAGCTATTGGTGATCCAATATTCTTCAGGTCTGTTCCTTTGCAATTAGTTCTAAGAAGGCTTCGTTTCAAGGAAGGGAATTTATCCCAATGTTTGACTATTTTATGCAGATTGAATGAGTTAAGTGCACGCCCTGCGGCATCTGAACATGCTCAAAAATTTCTGGCTGGGCTGCAAAAGGTACTTTAGATAGTGACTAGTAGCGTGCTGTGATAGTATGGAGTTTTCGTGAATGATATACAACACTGCTTTATGGAGCATATGGATGGGCTGATACGTTTTGGCTTCTTTTTCATCACTGATAAATCCAAAAGGGGATTGAAATGCCCAAATTCAGACCCATTCCATGGACTGAGTTATAGAAATCAAGAAAGGGAGATACTTTATCCTTTTACAAAAAACAAAAAACGAAAGGAATAAAGACTTTTCAATGTAATTCAGAAATTGCAAAAATGCTCTAAAGTTTTGTTTATTTATCAGCAACTTAAAACAGCACAAGTACACTGAGAGATCCATTTAACTGCGACTTGTCTCTGTTTATGGATGATAACCTACTATTCATGATTATTTCTGTAGGAAACTGCAACTCGGATTTAGTTGATAAATATGTTCTTTAATTTATTTTATTTTTTCACATCTTTCTTTACTTTCCTGCCAATCTTCTTTACCGCATGGAACATCCAAGAGGGGCAACCTATAGGAAATTATTCCATTTTAACAGCTTATTTTTAGAATTGGAGATAAAATTTCATTCAACATTTTTTCTTTCTTTCTTTTCAAATTGAGACTAGAATTTTATTTTACCATGCTTCTTTGTTGCTCATTTCATGCAACTAGCAACAACGAGGAACAATTGAAAACATCTAGGAAAGTGAATAAAAAAAGCTTCTTTGAACCCAGAATCCACAATGTCTTTTTCCATATCCCCATTGATTCATCACCCCTATTCCATAAGCTGAATCATGATTCTTGGTGTTGGGGTATAAATGGGCCAAGCTGGGTTAAGGATTGTCGTTCCAACCCATGAGCTAAATGCCTGGGCATAGGCCAAGACCAACCCTATAGCTGAGGATCCATTCCAGGCTCAAGCCCAGCCCAATAGTGTTGAATAAGTTGGTCAGAGCCTGCTGTCTTTTTGGGTCTAGGTCCAGCCCATGGTCTTCTAGGCTCCAGCCCAAAGTGGGTTGAGCTATTGCAGGCTGAGTCAGTCCAGCCCACTCTCTTTTGCAGTCTGATTTCTCCTCTCCATCATATGTCCTACAACTGGCACCTAATCAGTTGGTTGTTTTAGCTGGAAATACCTAGATTCCGATGTTGCAGATGCCTGGTGCCTTGACTTCTACTTGTTTCATCTCCTGCAGATTGTAAGTGGCTGGGAGAAGGACAAACCTTGGGTACCTAAAGCCAGAATAGATGAGGTATGAGCTCTAAACTGTGAAGTTTCCCTCTCTTTTTTTCCCCCTTATTTATTATTATTATTTTTAATCTAAGGATTAATCTTGAGTTAGCATGTTAGAGCTTCACCTCTTGGATAAAGGAAGTTTATACTGATAACATATAAATGATATTTGCTTTCAGGTTGTGACTGAGGCCAACAAGTTCAAGACATGGTTAGAAGAGAAGGAAGCCCAACAAAAGATGTATGTGCCACTCTTTGTTTGAAAGAAACTGCTGTGTTGAGTAGTCATTTTAGGCAAGAGTTGTTAATAATCCTTATCATGAATATGTTGCTATTTTCTTTTAAAAAATTGGGGAAAGAAAGAAAGAAGCAAACAAGTTTTCTGTTCATCGATGGATCTTTCTTGCGTAGACGATTGTTCTAAAGTCAGTTAAAAGTTGAGCCAGTAGGGAAAATGCAAACAACTCTACTTGATTCATGCAAAGAACACTAGCAACTGCTAGGAATCAATCTAGGAAAACATTAGAATATCAGGATCTGGTGCTTCTGACTTTTGAGCCCATAGAACATTCCTCGAGATCATAAAATCCCCAGTTTCTCAAATTGTTCTGTTTTCAGTGATGACTTTTGAATGAGCTCCAGGTACTCTAGTAAAGGGGTTGCAAAAATCTCTTACTTGGGTAGTATCAAATCATTAAACCCCTTCTGTAGAGAGAGATCTGGTATCAATTCACTTTGACTTTGCATGGAAGTATTTTGGTGAATGGTAACCTGGTTATTGCTAAACAGAGTGCTTGTTAGTCCACTGTGCATCTAGTGGTGTCGATGACACTCAACATTATGTGGCTATGTTCTCAGCCTCTACAAGTGATAATGCACTGTGGATTTTCTTTCCTTCAATAAAAGTGCCTTCTTAGATGGATTATTGTTAAATATGATATGCATCACTTTTTCCTTTTTGGGACTATCAATGCCGAGATATCAAGCACATCTAAATGGTACATTTTCACACATTATTGTGCTGATATGGATTCCTGTATTCATTCATATAAGTTGATAGAAAACTCTATTGGACAACACAGAAGATCTCTGAAATTGATATTCCCAAGACCAAACAGTCATTATGAGTGTAGCCGTTCTTTGTATCTGCTTTGTTATCAGCAGCAGATATCAGAATGTTATGGATCTCCTTCATTTTTTTATTTTTCATTTTCTATCATAATGAGTATATACGTTGTTAAATAAGGTTGGGATGCTTAGGATCCCTTGTACTGTTATGTAGTTTAGCTTATGCTTTTAGGCATTTAGATTACATCGACAAATATTTAGCCAGTTCCTGATCATTTCATGCTATCCAAGCATCCAGCACCAGATCTATTTTAACATGCAAGTAATGGTTGAATACCATATATAGCTCTTATGTTTGCATTTGCAAATAGAGCTATTTATCACTCAAATAGAGTCATGATTTGCAAGTTCATTATATTTTCTATTCCAGGCTTTGTATGTTTGTGTGAAGCTTTAATATTAAATCATGACTAAATTATACCTTGTTTTCTCATTTCCAACCAGCTCTGCTAATTTCAGTATTGTGGTTCTTTGACAGGGCTGCTGCATCAAGCACACCGATATTCACATCAGATGAAGTGTATGACAAGGCGTTCAACCTCCAAGACAAGGTAAATGCAAATTCGCCTCTACCCACAACTAACCCATAATACAGGACGGGTATCATGTAATGCTTGACAAAAAGAAACGGTGTTACTGGTGTGCCCCAAGCTGTTGATCTCGTGAGTAATATCATTTGATGAGCCATGCCCCAAACTCCCCCATCGGATGATCCTAGCCATAAAAATGCAAATCGTAGAATGAGAAACCAATGCCTCACACTTAACCAGGTTCCCAGTGGGTCCTTGCTCTTGCTCTAGTGGTAGACTCTTAGGAGTTTCAACACTTGGTCAAGGGTTCGAGCACCCATAGGTGGTGAAATCCCACTAAAGTGTGTGGTGGTGTGTTTGCGTGTAAAAAAAAAAAAAAAAAAAAAGCCAGGGTCCCAGTGGAATGGTTAGAATCCATCCATTGGGGAAGACGTGGTATAATCTCCCAATGACCAACCATATGAAATTCAGTTTATAGGGCCCTACAAAGGGCCCTTCAAATGCTCCATTGAATTTCATATATCTCATCATTAACAAGCTGTATTCATCAAATTCTATCAATTTTGCTTATGGAAATGAGAAACATATTCATATAGGTCGCAAGCATCAATAGAATCCCCAAGCCAAAGCCGAAGATCGAGAAACCTCCAAAAGAAGAAACTGAGAGTGGAGAGGAGAACACAAGCACCACCAACTCTACTACTGAGGACAGCTCTTCCCGAACTGAACAACCTACAGGAGATCCTTCCACTTCATCTGACACGGACGCCAGTGCAGAGTCAGAGTCCCATGATGAATTGTAATCTGACCCTCGGTGACTTAAAAGCTTGTGGCTGTGTGACCAGATAGCCGATGGCCGCCTAACCGTCACGGTGGCACCTTTTGATGAGATACACTTCACTTTCAGAACCCTAGGATGATTATTCTCTGTTTTTGTCATTAGCAGTTATATGCAGGTCGCGTAGCTTCTGCGGCCCACAGTTTTGATAGGCAGCAGTGGTTCATATGAGCCTTGAGATGTGTCCTTTGAACATGTTAAATGTAGTTGATCATCCCCACATCATTAAGGGGTGACCCACCTGCAACGATCATCTAATATACAAATCACCCTAACAGGGAACAGGGTTTCTTCCCGTTCTTGTACACTAATTGTGCTGAATATTGTTATGATCAGTTGCAGATATCTATTTAATCTTCCTCTTTTATGTTTCGCAAACTTTTCTTTGCCATTTGGTTGGGTGTGGGAATTAGTCATTGAAAACAAATGGTGCAGCCAGCGATCTCGGCATTGAGTTATGTTTAAACTCCAGCTGAATGTCACTCTATGGGAGTGCTCCAGCAGCTCCATTTCATCTAGAAATGACAACAGGTGCACTCCATGACACACATTATACCGTCTTCCACTTTGCCTCTGCGTAAACCGGTCCTTTCTTTAATGGATTTTGGAAATTCTACTATTGCAGTGGCAGAATCATGGTCTTAAACAGGCTGGCATGCTAAAACTAATGGTGGTTTTAAATATTCGGCATTGGAGTTCATACACATCCACATCTATCTCAAGCAGCAGTTTTGTAATTTAATGTGGGGGCCAATCATATTAATGGCCCAGATGTCTTGTATATGACATGTTGGCCTGTATATGCAAGACGCACAGTAGCATGATCTGTCTAGTCGTGTAGCTTGGTCTCTTTTTTCAGGTCTTTAAAAACAAAACGTAGTAATGTTTATATCTAAAATTTTAGGTATTGTAGAGCCCTTGATACCAAGTCTGGTGTGAAGTTGTTTCCCGTTTCACGATAATAACTGACCCAATTGAGTAGACTGAACTGAGTCTGTTCAGACAGGTTTTGACAAGTGGGGCACATGGTTAAATAACTAATCCAGAACATTGGTCAGTTGGACCAAGCAAACTCCATTGACGAGATATGCCCTCTTTGCAAGGAACATCAGTTGATGTGGTCTTCAGCCTTTGCAAATGAATGTGGGACATATTTGAATGCTTGCAACCTCTGTAAGTACCACCTTTGCAAATTAATGTGGGACATATTTGAATGCTTGCTCAGGTTAGCAGGGACCTGCTGGACAGACATATAGAATAACACCCTTTGATGAGAGATGTGAGCAAGAGGCTCCGAGAAACTAGTGTTTTGTAGCCGAACACGTCACTAGTGTTTTGTAGCGGAACGCATCACTAGCTTACACCCAGTGTGAATCAGCAAAGACCAACTTACAAGGCTAAATACTACTGTAAAGTGTGAAATAGAACATGAAACCGTGAGCTCGGAAGTAGTGGGAGGAGAGATCTCTAACTGTGCTTGTTGGAGAATGAGGCGGCTGAGAAGAGATATAGCAACCAGTATACCTTAGCTGGTGGGACGCAAACATGCCTCTAGCCCGAGTTGGGTCAAGCATCGGGCATGGGGTCGATTCTCGACCCAACTTGCGAGAGTTGCAATAACTCAAAACTGCCCATTTTCGACATTACAAATCAATAGAAAAACAACAGATGCCATGATGTATATCAGGAATGTAGAAACTAATACCCCATCAAGCTTGATGCTGGCTCCTAGCTTGTAATGACACTACGTGGAGCTACCTTGGTATAGGTGCAATTAGTTGCACAGAACTCTACTTCATCTTTGGATTGCAAATCCTAGAGTTTCTCCATGCATTTTGGCTAATAGATTTTTATTTTTTTTTCTTCTTGGGAGTGGCTCTGTGGTAGCAATTTCAGGAGCAGAGTTTTTCAGGAGTGGTCTCTCTCTCTCTCTCTCTCTCTCTCTCTCTCTCCCCATAAATTGTGAATTATTTGTTCTTATTGTTGAACCAAATGCAGCCTTAACCAACAACAGCTTAGGAATTTTAAATTGAAACAGATGTTTAAAACCCAGAGCGGATATCGACCCATTTTGGCAACTCGGTCCCACCACACATCCAATCCGTCGGACCAGCTTTGATCTGTTTTGGCCTGAAAATCAGCTTACCGTAAAATGCTATAGAAATTGGGGGAAAAAAAAGTAGAAGAAGAAGAAGAAGAAGAAGAAGAAAGACTAAACAACTAATCTTCCATTAGCATAGGAGTTAGAATATTTGATTTTCTGACTACAAGTTGTGAAGTTTGAGCTTTGGTTGAGAGTAATTGCATTTTCTTTTTTAACAAAAGAGTTATAGGCTAAGCTGACCAGCTTCCAAGGAAGAGCAGCCTCTTTTGCTCTCCAATTCTGGTCAGACTTACGATTGGATCCGGGTTTCAAACTACTAATTGAAACCATAAAGAAGAGGTCGGGTCTTCTAAAACCATTGTAGAATAAGTTCATTCTACCAGTGCAATGTGTAGGGCCTACCTTGATGGTGGTCCCACATTCACTCCATCCATAAGGTGTGCCACCAGGTGAGCCACATCTGTATGTCCAGTCAGACTGCTGGTTATCTATTGATTCTAACAGCGTCATCAAGCCGATGAGCAGACCGGCTCATTTTTCGTGCCAGGTGATCTTCACACTACAACAAAAAGGACATTTGCCAGCGGTCAAAAACGCCGGCAAAGGGATGAATACCCTTTCCCAGCATTTTTGACCGCCGTATCTTAACGGTTTTTTGCCGGCGCCCATTGTGTTTTTTTGCCAACGTATTCTGCTGGCCACCGATAATAATTAGGGAAGCACCGACAAAAGTTGAAAAGGCGCCGGCAAAAGTCTGGCAAAACACCGGTAAAAATATTTCAAAGCATGGTTTTAGCGACAAAAAATCACCGATGAAAATCTATGCAAGCGCTGGCAAAGGTCTTACAAAGATTTAAAAGGCAAGCATTGTTTTTAGGCCAGTAATTTTATTTTTTTTTAAATTCAATTGCAACCTGTATTTTTTTTAATATTTAAAACCTCAAAAATGTTACTCCTGAATTCTCAAAAGCATCTCATTCTCTAAGGCACGAATTTGATCCAACATATAAACAACGTATACATGACTAACCAAATCTAAGATTCCAATCCGATAGCCAAAATGAATCAAAAGGCTGTCAAAAGGAGAGAGAGAGAGAGAGAGAGAGATTAATTAATTAAAAATACGGCCGTGTTTCTTTCACTGTGTACCTGCTTGACAAACATCCTGGATCATTAGCTCCCACGATTTGATTAATTAAAAAACCAAGCATTACGATTATCATTAACAATGATCAATTCTCCAAAAAATGAAGTAGTCCATAGCAATTGAGTAAAAAACATCAAATAAAGATCCAAAACTGAGTTTCATAAAACGTTCGGTACATTAACTTAATATCACCCAAAAAAGTCTATTACAATGTATTATATCTTGTCCTTAAAGGATTTGTCGCAGGCTAGAAAAGAGACATCTACTGGTGATTACGAAATGGGCCATATTTAGAACATCACCACCAGCACAGAACGCACTTCTTTTCCCCTGCAACCATTTGAAACACAACAATTAAAAACATTTCAGATAAAATTTTAGCAAAGGAAAAAAAAAAAAAGTAAAGAATTTCTAGTCATTTTCCTGACTTGACATTATGATATCAATGGTATGTGATGAAGAATTTAACCATCAAAAATGAAAAAAATATTCATCAACATGCCCCAAAAACAACAAGAACAACAACAACTATAAAAAATGTTAACAATTGTTTTGTGGAATTGATGGTTCTTTGCCATCCAAATAACACAAAAGCTCACATCATGACCAGCCACAGGTTGAGAACTCTGTTTTTGGTTGGCGGCCCGAGCATGGAAACATGAAATTCTCCATACATGGGTTATACCCTAATGACTTGAGCAATATTAAACCCAACTTCCAAGTATAAAGAAGAACGGAAAATGAACTTTAACACTGTTCTTCTTCACTCTGTCAAAGAGAAAACTCAACAGGCAGGAATTCATTAAAAATTACAGTTCATGTACTTAAACTATGACATGAGAAAAACTAAGAAAGGTACATACCTTAATATGCTGCTATTTTGAACTCCATTTGAGGGGATTCTAAGAATCAAACCAATTAAAAATATTACGTTGATGACTTCAAATAAAAAAAAAAAAAACAAAATTTGTTTCATAAAAACAAAGATTCTCAGGTCATATGAACTGCTAGCTTTTTAAGAAAGGATCTGTAACCTGTCCTTTTAGTCAACACATAAAACTGTTTTGTAGTTCACATAAGTTTGTTCTTTAAATCATCACAAATAATTGTCACATGAATGACCCTATCCTTAGAACAGTTCCCATTAGCTACCAAACTCTTTAGCTGCCCACTTGCCTAATCATTTCTTATTGAACATTTTGGAGCTCTGTTATGAGCATCATTTTTTTTATTTTCATTTTCCTCCTAGAATTTTTATTACCAACCATTTTCTTGAGTCCTATGATTACCATATATCCAGATTTTCTTTCTAGAAAAGGTACTTATATTGCCTGCTTATGCAACTAAATTTGCAATTTAAGAAAACACAAGTGAATGTTTTAAATTCATTTTTCTGACATAATCAACACCCGAACAATACACCATGACTTGAAGTGTATATTTAGAAGCAAGGAAATTACAATTTGGTCATTTCAGTTTATAAGTACAAATAATTGCAATTTGTTTCGACAATGCATCCAAATATTCACATCAAAAAATTGGTTTACCTAATCTGTGAGAGAGCCAAGTTAGCACAAAGTGTAGATTTGGGCGTAGGGGCAGGAGAAGGGAAGTGTTTGTTGCAAAACAAAAGCAAGTTTAAGAGCCTGGGAAGCACAGGTGGGAGCAAGAGTAGGCAAGGCACCTTAAATAGAAGGTTCCTGCAACTAGAGTTAGATTAGCATCTACAATTTCTAAAGAGGATCCACCATGGTAATAAAATGTACATACAATGAGAAGGTTCACTTGTATATTATACTCATCCAAACTGAATAGAAGCGGTCCAATTATATAACAGCCATTGCATGGACAGCTAAGAATCTGGTATTATGAACAAAGTACGACTGAATAGCTATGGCCTAGGAACCAGTATCCTCTTATTTCTATAGTGACAAATCTCATTCTCAGAAATTTCTGAGGAGATTTTCAGATTTTAATGTTTCTTGGAATATTACTGGGAATATCTGGTTGCTATCCCACCAACAACAACCAACACCAGAGGCAAGAGCTTCTTAAGCTATTGCTAGATGCAACACGAAAATACCCCGTGGGATTGCTTATGAGCATTGAGCTCCTTGATGTTGGTTGGGAATGCACTGAACTATTCATATGAGAGAGTCAGCTCCTGAATTGTACAAACACCTAATAACAGTCTGAGAAATGAGTCTGCTTATTAACAACAACAGGAATTATAAGGTCCCGATGTAATACAATTAAAGAATTACCGAATTTTAATTCAGTTGGGATAAACATGGACAGTTGGGAATTACCATTGATTTGCATGATGACAATGTAGTTTTGACGTCACTGAAAAATGAAACAAGAACTAAACATATCAACATAACAAAAAAAAAATAATTTAATTACATTATGACTAGGAAAGGATATATAATGTTCTACCGATTTTAAAATAATCAAACTGCTTGTAGAAAAATAAAGATATGGTATTACATGATAGTCACTGGATTCATACTTCAATGAAAATCAGGGGATTTCACCATGAAAACAAACTAAACAAATAAGAATTATATAATGTTCTACCGATTTTTTCTTCTTTTCTTCTTTTCTTTTTCTTTTTTTTTCTTTTTTTTTTTTTTTTTTTTTTTTAAAGATACTTATGCTATGTCCTGACTCCTGAATATACTTCTATCTAAATGCTTTACCTTGAAAGCACCCATCTAGTAAATACATCTAAACAGGATCCACCAAGCGAGTCTAAAGCCTTGAATATATAGAACTGACCTATACCTATGGTGCCTGCTTGGTCAGTGTTCGGAGAATTCGGTTGTTGGTTCATGGGGATTTCAGGTCCAGCATTCTTCATCTCTAAATCAGACTGCAAAGCTAGATCCCATAGCCTGATAGTGCCATCTGCAGGGCTGCACCACAGCTACCTCTAGCAACACATCCAAGAGCAGAATCATGCAGATTTTTGTAGGGAATATTCTTTGCATCCATGAGTCATGTGAAACAAGTACACAACATTTGCTGACATGAAAATACAACAATATAAGCTACATTAGATTGTAATCAGTGTAAATAAGCTCCTAGACTAAACTACTCGAGACGTTAAATTTCAACAATGAAAAAGCCATATGAAAAAAAAAAAAAAAAAACTGTGGCTTATTTAAAAAGAACAAACATCAAAAGAAAAAATGGACATCAGAGATGGGTGCTTTTATAGAAATAAATTCAAAGTGTGAAACATATATATATATATATATATATATATATATAACACCTGTCTGAAAGTTTTGAGTCCATAGTAATCTTGAAACAAGGCATTTTTTCTAAAACTAGAGATCCCAATCCCCCAGTTAGATACTTCTGGATGCTGTTCCAAATATTCTGTCAAATCAAATGAAACCTGTTCAAAAGATAAAACACAACATTTAATCCAAGGCCCAAGATTATAGCTACACATGTAGTTACGTTCATAGGGAAATAAAACTCCTTGATTTTAATCAAGAAACCTAATAACAACGATTGAGCATAACTCATAGGCAACTAGCATAAAGCACTCAACGTCCAATGGTGCAGATTAGCTATAAACTTTAGAAGTCAGACCAAATTCGGACAAATACACAAGTGAAGAAAAGAAAATTTGCATAGACTATGGTTTGTCACTTCCTTTCACTTAACATGGAAGGAACTGTTGGATTAGCTATAAACTGTAAATTAATCAAATTTGCATGAATGCATAAGAGACAAAAACAGATCTGCCTAGACTATGGTTTTTGTCACTTCCTTTCACTTGATATATCAGTGACCGGCTCTTAGTAGATATGGCAAACGTGTACGAGCTTCAAAACAATAATCATGTACACAATACTTTGGAAGAACCATATGCCAAAAATCACAGAGTTGGCAATCCTAACCATTCTATTGGAGGAATTTTCAGAAAAGAAAAATGGATGATTACCATAAAGTAAACCAAAATTTCCATTGAGTGCATTTTTTTCCCTAAAATCATGCTTGATTTTCTCTTGGTTGGTTCTATCGATTTTTCCCAACTTTTCAATAATTTTTATTGCACTTTATTATGGCCATTTCTTTTAATATTGCTGAAACTTGTTTTTTTTTTTTTCCTGTGAAATTCGAAAACATCGGTTTGAAAACTCGGTCCATATCTTAGTTGAAATTGCCTATTGAACACCAATCTACCCCTGGCCTCTAGATTTCGAGTCTCAGTTCTCTGTCGTAGTGATTAGGTTGCTTTGATTGCCCAAGTCTAAATTTAGGGGTCATTTGGCAGCTTGGATTTTGCGGCATTTTGAATTGAAATGCAGATGCAGGCCAAGATATTGTGTTTGCCCACTTCTCAAATCTTCTCTAAAAGTTTTGCTTGCGAGGATTTGAAATCGTCTTTAATACAGATGTATTTTTCAAAATTTTTACTTATGGAGAGCAGTACATGCCTTCTCCACACCTCCAAATCCAGTTTGCCAAGATAGTTTCTAGATTTCATAGATTGAAAATCCAGGTTACTAAACATTAGTGGCAGAATGAAAAGCTTTGGAGTTGTTAGGATGTTTCCTGAATCCCACATATAAACTATTTGAGTTTCTAAGGTGAACTGCTTCATTCTATAATATTTGACTAACTGGTAAAGTGTTTAATTAGTAAACAGTTTTCTGTGTTTGGGTACTGGTAACATGCTCTTGTGAACTAGAAATTACTGTTATAAATTTGAAAGAAAAAAAGTGTTGGGGTGTATAGATTTTAAACAATTCTGGACCTTTTGGTGCAAACTTTACAACTTGCAAACACTTATACACCATTTTTCTATCCAAGCACATGGTGTAAAGTGTTTACAAGTTGGTGATTTCGACCTCTCTCAGTTGTTGAGGTTTGTTCATGACTAGAATATGATGCTCCTTTGCATATAACCCTAGAAGATCCTTAACCTATTTGGAAAACAAACCATTAAGAATGAATCTGATTTATTGTTGCGGTTGATGGTTTGCATATAAATATATTCAAGCTAGATCATCCCACTCTCAGCCCCCAATCTAGTTTAAACATTGAGAAATAGGTGTGCTAAGAAGATCACCCGGTATAAAAATTAGACCAGATCACTCACAGGCAAGCCACAATATGTTGAACAGATCAACAGCAGATACAAGTTAAACAATCAATTTTTATTGCCAATGATTCTCTTCAAGCACTTATGTTAGCCAATTCTAACCATCCCATCCACAGTTCAAAAACTCAATACTCATAATCGAATTGGAATACCACTGAACAACTCAAAACCCAATGAAGACTCAGAATGACTCAGTAGGTCAAGACTCGAATAATGTTGTTCAATCCTAAAAATGCTTTAGACCTCAAATCCATTAGTGTACCCAACCAAAAAAACCAATGGTCTGGATTACTAAACATGGTCCCTTAAGAATCAATGTGAACCATGTATAGATGTAGGGCCCGCTTGGGCATGTGCATGCCATCTAACGTGTCCATCAGGTTTGTCCTCCATGCTAGTTAGATGCACAAAAGGCAGGCCCATCCAACCATGTGTGAGCCACATAATGAATTTGGAGGTTTTTTTTTTTAATGTTTATCAATTGCTTTCTGAGGTTGGGCTTACCACATTGTGCTTATGAATAATCTATATTTATAGCACAGAGATGGTTCTACCCGGCCTTTTGCCTTGCCCATGATATATTGGTTGATTACCTGATTGATGAACAAATAGAGCTTGCAGAAGCAGCTGAGGAAGGAAGTACCACTGATTTGAATGAAGGGCCGTCAAAAGTTGCATTGAGAAGTAGTCGGCGCTGGCACTGTAGAGAGAGGGTTTGAGGCAGCTGAAAAACGAGACACAAATCTGGATCCCCTCTACCCCTTTTGATTTGGCATTACTAATTTAATATCCTTCACAATTTGACTAAAAATGAAACGAAATAATTTTGTTTCGTTCCTCGGTTGATGCCGGTGTGGGTTGAGTTTCCCTCTCTTTGTTTCACCACAGACAAGTCACAGATTCGTCGCTAATCATCCACAGTCGAATAGAAAGATACCCAATCTGATCGTGTTGCTTACTGTGATATGGTCTATCCACATGATTGCCCAACAGAATCAACAGTCCTGATCGCCATCTAGCAGCTGCTTCATGGTGCCATTCCTCTATTGCAAATTGAAGCAATTCCCCTCCTGCGTAGTTAGAGATTCATCTGTAATCACCCACAGTCGAACAGAGACGTATCAACATCCGGCATGCACCCCATATTTCTCATCTGCGCAGTCAATGCCTTCAATGTTTCGCAGATCTCAGCCGTCCGTGGCTGCGTCCAATCATCAGCAAAGAATGCGCGCAGCTGGTTCTTAACCTCAATCCAGCTGCACCCAGGTTGCTTCTGCACTCCTCTGCCTTTCATCAACATCCTCACTCTCTCTACCTCATCCCATCGGCCGGCTTCCGCAAGCATGTTTGACAGCAGCACATAATTCGAAGTCTTATGTGGTTCGAATTCAAAAAGCTTCTCAGCGGCAAACTTCGCCAGCTCTAGGTTCTGGTGTATGCGGCATGCTCCAAGAAGTGCACCCCATATGCCGGCATTTGCTTCAATTGGCATTCCCATCACTAGCTTATAGGCTCCTCCTAGTCTACCCGCCCGGCCAAGCAAATCAACCATACAAGCATAGTGTTCTGCATTTGGTTCAATGAAGTAATCCTTCGTCATGGAATCAAATAATTTCAATCCACCGTCGACCATTCCAGCATGACTGCAGGCAGCTAAAACACCGATGAAGGTGATCTCATCTGGCCCCACCCTAGCACTCTCCATCTCTTGAAAGAGACCAATGGCCTCGCTTCCACAACCATTCAATGCATACCCTGCAATCAAGGAATTCCAAGAAACAATATCAACACCATCCATTTCATCAAACATTTGCTTTGATAACAAGATCCTTCCGCATTTCGCATACATGGTGATCAACGCATTCCCGACGAATAAATCATTTGTGTAGCCACTTTTTAAAATGAGATTGTGCAACTGTTTCCCAATCTGTAGAGCAGCAAGGTTGGCACAAGCACTGACACCACAGGCATATGTCGACCAATCTGGTTTCAGACCTTCTCTCCTCATCAATAGAAAGTACCTCAGTGCATCAGCATAAACCCCATTTTGGGTGTAGCCTGAAACAAGAGAATTCCAAGAAACTGTGTTCCGCACGCCCATCTCCTCGAAAATTCTAAGTGCTCTATCCATGTTTCCTTCTTGCGCAAAACCAGCAATCAAAGTGTTCCATGAAATAATGTCCTTCTTTGGCATCCGCTCAAATAATCTCATTGCCTCATCCATTCTTCCACACTGGGCGTAACCCGCAATCATAGTATTCCAAGACACACAGTCCCGACACCCAATTTTCTCAAAAATCTGTCGAGCATCATCCATCCTCATGCTTTGAACATACCCTGAAATCATGGCAGTTTGGGCTGCCACGTTTTTGAAAGGCATCCTCTCGAGCAATTCTCTCGCCTCATCAAGCTTCCCAACACGAACATACCCATTAATCATTGTCGTCCATGAGACAGAATTCCGTTCCGGCATTTCGGAGAAAAGCCGATAACCCTCTTCTACTTCTCCAATCTGCACATAACCAGTTATCATGGCATTCCAAGCGACCACATTTCTCTCTGGCATCTGATCGAAGAGTCCTCTTGCTTTGGTAATCTGACCATTCCTTGTGTATGCACTCAACAATGTCACCCATGAAACAACATTAGCACAAGGAATTCTCTGAAAAAACTGGAAAGCCGAATCCAAATCGCCAATCTGGACAAACCCATCGATCATCAAATTCCAAGAAACCACATCTTTGACTGGCATCTCATCAAAAAATTTTGAACCCAAATTCATCTCTTCATTCTGGGTGTACCCTGCTAACATTGAATTCCATGAAACCAAGTCTTTGGCCAGCATCTCATCCAATAGTCTACGTGCGGCATCGAACTGCCGGTTCTTTGCATACCCTGCGATCATCGCATTCCAACAGGCTGGATCTTTCTTATCTGGCATCCAATCGAAGAGATGTCTCGCCTTCTCAAGCTCCCCATTGCGGGTGTAGCAAGTTATCATTAGAGTCCACGAAAAGATGTCTCTATTAGGCATTTCTTCGAACAGCTGGGCAGCTTCATGAACATGGTCGTTGTGAGAGTACCCAGCGATCATGGAATTCCAGGAAACCAAGTTCTTGAATGGCATTTGATCGAATAGACGCCTTGCATCACCGATTCTGCCATTCTTTGAGTAGGCTGAGATCATCGAATTGTAAGTAACTGTGTTCCGGCTCTTCATGTTTTCAAAAATTCTGATGGATTCTTCGATTCTGCCAGATTTGGCGAATTGGGTTATCTTCAGATTTTGATTGTAAACAACGGACTTGAATTTCGATCCCATTAGATGCAGATGTGGAGAGTCGGTATATGAAAGCAGAATTAGGGAGGGTATTTATGTCAATATTCAAATATTTGAAACGGGCAGGTAACGGTCAAGCAATTTTGATTGAACGAGGCTCCTGTTTGTGGCAAGCAGAGGACCCGGACCGCTGTGACCATTCCTTGCTACACACGTGTCTTTGTACCCATTTTCAGGACGCGGATTAGCTACTGACAGAGAAGCTAGACTCGCTACTGAAGTGACGTCACCAAGTTCCGAGGGACCCACCATGACATATGTGTTGTATTTACACCGTCCATCCATTTAGGGGCCGTTTGGATGCCTGTAACTTGTGTAAAATGTAAGAAAGTTACAGGTGACTTTCTTACGGTTTGTGTTTGGGGGAGAAATGTTACAGGTAACAAAGTCTCAACCTGTAACTTTCTATCAGGTAAGATTGCAAGAAATGTAACAGAGGAATTAGGCGTTTTTCAAGTCACAGGTTACTTTGTTACAGGGCAACGGCTATCCATTTCGAATTTGGGAGAGGGTGGTGGAAACGCAGCTGCATTGAACGTGTACCTACCTGCTCTGACCCAACGTCTCCTTCTCCCTCTCTCAGCGTCTCCATCCCTCCATCCCTCTCTCTCTCTCTCTCTCTCTCTCTCTCTCTCTCTCTCTCTCTCTCTCAGCGTCTCCTTCCCTCGGTCTGCCCTGGCAAGTAAGCCCTAACCATTATGCTTTATTTATTTATTTTTCCTCTCCTTCATTTTCTACTTATGCGTAATTGCGGAACGGGGCTGTTTGGCAGGGGCGGTTTCGGATGCCTAACTGCGGGGCCCACAGTGATGTACTTTCCTTACATCCACACCGTCCATCTGTATTGAAAGCTCATTTTAGTATGTGGTCCAAAATATGAAGCTGATCCAAATCTCAAGTGGACCACACCACCAGAAACAATCTTAACTAAATTCCTACTATTAAAACCCTCCACTGAAATATTTATTTTCCATCCAAGGGAAGCGGTTTGCCTGGTAACTAACTAGCTCAGCGTACCGACTAAACTCTATGAAGTCCACTATGATTTTCTTTTGTTTTCTTATAAAGAGGCTAGATTATAAATAAGCACTACTATGGTGCCTAGAAAGGTTTCATCGGTGGAAATCATTATCCCAACTGTTTCTGTGGTATGATCCACTTCATCTTTGTATATGCTTTAATTTTGGGCTTAACTCCTTAAATTATATGGAAAAATGGATAGCGGGCGTGGATAGACCACATACATTCAAGGTCGGCCTAATTGAGTTTTCTCAGTAGTATAAGAGCGTGATTAACTCCATGTTAATCACCCCCACTAGGGATTGATACCAAGACTTCAAGTGTTGAAACGAGGCATCTCCACTCAGTCTGCCAATAGGAAATCCGACCTCTAAGTAAATGCAACTGGGCTCACGATGAATGTATATGATTTATCCACGTTGTCCATCCATTTTTTTTAGCTCATTTGAGAGGTTAAGACCAAAATTGAAGCAAATCCAAAGCTCAAGTGGATCATACCACAAGAAACAGTGGAAATAATGATTTCCACCACTGAAACCTTGCTAGGTCCCACAGTGATGTTTATTTGTCATCCAACCCATTCCACACCTATGGGAATTAGGTGGGAAGCACCGTGATGTTTGTGAGACATCCACCCCATCCATCCATTTTGTGAGCTAATTTTAGTACTTGAGACCAAAAGTAAGCACGATCCAAGACTCAAGTGGGCCTCACTAAAGAAAAAGTTGGGTAGGGAAATTCCCATCGTTGAAGCCTCCCTGGGTCAAGAGTGATGTTTACATGCCATCCATACCATTTATAACTTCATTCCTACTGGAATATTATCTTGATTCAAAACTCCTGTGGCCCCGCGAATATTTTAACTGTGGACGTTTAGTCTTCACGTTTTTTACCCACTTGAGCATTAGATGTGGCTATCTTTTATCACAAGTCCAAACTGAGCTCACAAAACGGATAGACGGGATGGATTTCTCCCAAACACCACGGTAGCCCCACCTAGGTTTCCAGCTCAAGCAACTTCTTTCCAATGGCTTTCACAAGTAATCTGCGTACCTTCATCAAAGCCTATGACCTCATGAACAGGTTGCATGGCAGATAAAAATCATGTGCCCTAAGAAGGTTTCAACAAGAATAATTGTACCCACAGTGTTGTGGGTCACTTGACCTTTGGATCTATCTCATTTTTGGGCCCTATGTCCTAAAAGATAGGGACATGCCAATGTATGGCATGGATATAACACATGCAGTATGTCGCGTGACACAGAACTCGGTGGCATCAATACATCACCGAGTTTGGTGGCGAGAAATTGATGAATTTTTTGTATATCCATGCCGTCCATTTATTTTCCCATATACTGTTAGGACGTTATGTCAAAATTTAAGTAGAACCAAATCTCAAGTGGACCACACCACTGAAAACAGTAGTAAACGACTATTAAAAGCATTTTATGAGACACAAAAGTTTTGGATCAAGCTCATCATTTTATTTTCCCTTCATCTGGTCTGTTTGACGTTAAGGATTTGGATGGAAAAGAAATATTACAGTGGGCATTAATGTGGTCCACCTGAGATTTGAATATGCTTAATTTATGGTAAAACATCCTAAACCAGATGGACTGCATGGATATACAACACATCATTAAGGTGGCCTCACTTTCATACCCACTTTTTCCTTGTCATGTGGCCCACTTTAGTTTTGGATCTGCCTCATTTTTGGGACATGTCCCAGCATCAACGGATGGATGGTGTAAATTTCTCACAAACATCTTAGTAGCCCCTACCTAACTTCCCGGGACAGGAAGTTCCAGCGAAAGGTTTGCAGGCAATCCGGTAGGACGCCGATTGGTTACTCCCAGACGTAGCTGGAGACGTGCGGTCATAATAGAGACTCTGCAGGGCCTTCCGTGATGTATGTGTTTTATCCACGCCATCCATCTATTTTTAGAGATCATTTTACAGTATGAACGTAAAAAGGAATCAGATATAAGTATCAGGTGGACCACACCACGTACAGGAAGCAGAAGGTATAAACGCCTACTGTTGAAAACATTTTTGGGCCATAGAAATTTTGGATCAAACTAATATTTATGTTTTCCCTTAATATAGGCTTATGTGACCTTATAAATAGGTTGGATGGTAAATAAACATCACGGTCGATTGATCCCAGCCATTGATAACTTCTTAGGGACTACAGAAGAAGATAAAGGTATACGCGACCTTATGAATAGATTGTATGGCAAGTAAACATCACGGTGGGCCCCACCTAAGTGCACCGAAGCAACTTCCTGTGGTGTGGTCCACTTGAGCCTTCTATACACCTCCTTTTTTAACTCGTGCTGTGAAATGATCAGTAAAAATAGATGGACGGCTTGAATAAAACACATAATTCATGATGGCCCTACAGTACCGTCTGTCCCAAGCTAGGTCGTGGTGGAGGCAGTAACTATAATTCGTGACCATCTGCCTAGACGTATAAGATTACATGATAAAAATTTTGGAACCCACAAGCCCACCCTGTTGTCTGTACATGAAATCCACACTAACCATTACATATTCCATTTCATGTTAGGCATAAGGCTAAAAAATTAGGCCGACTCTTGATTTAGGTAGGCCCAAGTGAAGGAAATAGCCAAAAGCGACATGTGCCGTTGATTTTTTACAAGGCCCACCATAATGATTATATAAAATCCACATGAATCGTAAGATTTCACATAAAAATTTAGGCCTAATTAAGGCCCAAAAATTAGGCCCATTCATTTAGGTGAGCAACATCACGGGAAAAAGTTTAGAGGATATGCATCATCGGGTATGTTATCTCGAATGATGTGGCTCACTTGAATCATGAATCGGGGAGATGTTTTTGTCCAATGTCTAATATTGGGTCAGGCACACCTGGGGGTTAGAGGTGATTTTGAAAATATAGAATCGTAGGGACATGCTAGCTATCTCGACTTACTATCCCTGAACCATTCTCATAATGTATTTTATTTCTTTTCACCCATAATTCCCATAGGATGAGAACGGTTAGAAGTCCTTGAGAGAATAAAAAAGAGAAGAATTTCTAGCCATAATAAGCCATTGCATTAGTTGCACATCAGTAGAGGCAGCTTTCGAACAAAATGGAGCTCTAACATCTGACTGTAGTGCTTCCATACTATATGAGCCAGCTCGCATGGGAAAAATGATATTCCGAGCCTCACATGTAACGGAAAAACTGTGGCTGGAGTGCTAAAAGTGTTGAAAGTCAGATGCTTCAAATCTATGCTGAAATAAAGACCTTTGACTGATTGGCAGTTTGGTCAACCGGTCGATGAATATTGAAAAATTTTGATTTTTTGGCAAAACTCTTCGGACAGTTTTTGAAGTCTTCGACTGTTCAAAAACTTTGGTCGACAAGTCGACCCAACCGATCGAAGCGTATCAACCAGTCGGAGTGACAGGTTGATGTGTTTCGCAGTTTTGTACATTTCTGTGTGATTTATTTCTATTTTTATTTTACCTTAAATATATGGGTGTAATTGGGATTAGGGTTAAATGTAAGACGTGCTTAAGAGGCTGAGATGGTTTTGGAGAGAAAAGAAAAAAAAAAGATAGGATTTTTCTCTTGGGACTTTGAATTAGTATGGGTTTTTTTTTTTTTCCGTAAGGAATTTCCACATAAATTCAAAGTGTTCTCCATTGGATTTGCTTGTGCGAGTATAATTACTTTGTTTGATTCATCTATGTGTGCTTCAGCAAGTCTTAACAAAAAGTTGCAATAACCATGCTTGGATGTAAGATTTATGCATGGTCGTTGAACTGAAGCATCTAAAGGAACTGCACCTAGGAGGACTCTCTAGCCAGATATTGAGATCTTTGAAGGAAGCTTGGCCGTTGCCTTCTTTCCTATTGAGCTTTAATTGAGTCCCACACCAAGAGTACAAGAAAGTTGTGAAAAAGATAAGCAATAGATGCACTTGTCGGCCAATCTTGAAATTCAAAAACCACCCTGCTGAATATATATATATATATATATATATATAGGATACAATCTCTTAGGACAATAAGGAGTTGAAGGGGGTGTCATTAAAGGATCTTTGGGTTAAAAACTGTTGGGACTCGCAGAAGCATGCAGAGTGGAATCAAACAAAGTAATCACAATCACACAAATAAATCCAACCAAGAACAATAAAAATTTCACGTGGAAAAATCTTTACGGAAAAAAAATCATGGCACAAAGCAACGAGTAATGCACTATGAAAACAATATTATAAGAGATAGACATTTTTATTAATTCGAACAACACGTTGAATCTTCTTTTTACTCTATCTATCACCTTGAGGAACGTCTTAGAAAATCATCAACATGGTAATCCCGATTACACCCGATATATATATTTTCATAGCCGGAATAGGAAGCAAATTGTGCACTTATGCAATTATACATGTCTCGTCAATCACGGTGTAACAACCTGAAATTTTGAGTGTGAGTTTACCCATACATAAGAAGGTACAATTACACTTTTTCAATTGTACACTTATAGATTCAATAATTTTAATCATCTATCCGTAGTTTAGTTTAAATCTAAACCATATGGAGCACTTTTCGTTCATATATTAAGTTAGTCGACTATTGATTAATAGGATGGACCCCCAAATATCTTAGTATTCTCACCCGTTCATTAAATCAACTATTCATCGTTAGATGAAAATATCTGACCGACCACTTTGAATTTGGAACACCCAATCATACTAAACTAACTATCTGATATTCATATCCGTTTGTACATACATCGAATTAAAATTCTGATTTGTTCATCTTATTTGTACGTCACTTATGGTTATGCTTAACCTACCATCAAAATTATCACTTAGATAGTTTGTAAACATGAACTAGACCCTAAAATCAAATAATGTACATTCCAGATGTAGATCACATCTAAAAACTATTTTATATGTATCCGTTTACAAAACTGTCCATACAATAACATGTAAATACAATTAATATCCTAACTATCAAATTATTTAAATTGTAGCTCTTCATCTGCCCATCTATCATATTTGTATCCGCTAAATGGACCATCAAAATATCAAAATAAACTATTCATTTGAAATATCATAAAATATACATTACAATTATCGGTTAGTTTTCACATGGGATGTTAATACACATTGATTTAAATTATAGGTAGATGTACCCATTAAAAAGACATTTTGGCCATCTCATCGAGGCTCAAACTTAATCTGCTGATAGAGCAGGTAAAATAACAGGCCATGGTAAAATTTTGTTCAAAACTGACAGTATGAATGAGAGTTATGTGCATTTGAAAATTTTCCTTATCCTATATTATATATATATATATATATATATATATATATATATATATATATATATATATATATATATATATATATATATATATATTATATATATATATATATATATATAAAAGAAGGAAAGTTATAACAGCAACGTGCTGCATTGTCACACGTTGTCAATATGTCCTCTCAACCTCCTTCAGTTGCGGAATGGAAGTGGATCCTAACCCGCCGAACACATCACCCCTTTCATCACGGTGGGACCCACTGAGAGGATCCAAACTGATCGTCAGGTCTGGAAAGTACCAATGGTACCAATGGTAAGTGGGTTTAAGCTGATTTCCAAATTGTGTGGCACACATGATTACAAGATAAACTCCATTTTTAGTTCTATAAGTTAACAAGATCTGAGAAGTTGAATGAACGGAGTGCTAAATCTATCTGCTAAGCATCTGAACTATAGCCGCAAGCAGGGATTCCGAGACAACACATATTAAGTCTTGTAGACCATTATTATTATTTTGCCAACCCACTTCATCCAGGACTCTTGAATTCTGCACTCGAATTAATATAATCAGGTATTTCTTAGGAGTTTGTTATTAAAAATAAATAAATAAATAAATAATAAATAAATAATAAATAAATAAATAACTAAATTCAACTATGTACCGATTTTTCATAATTATAATATTTGCCACTTTCTTTTCTTATTAAAGTGACAATTCTTGTTATAATTTGATTTGAAGTTTGTTTTGATAGGACCGGATACATGTGATTTTTCAGAAAAGGAAGTTATATTAGTTACATTCACATTGGAAATAGTTAGATGGCTAACACTGTCTTCAGTAATACTATCTCCAGAGATTCAGATGGTGGGATGAAGCTCCTTTCTTTTTGAACGTTGTACTTTGCAACCAACATTAAGATCAGTAGTTCCTATATAGTACTGACTATCATGCCTAGTATATTTTTAACCACCAATATATAGGTTTTCGTGAATTGGAATACCATGTAATATGTAAAACAGTAAAAATTTACATTCTTTGTAAGATGAGATTCTCAAGAGCTGCTAATTCTTCAGTAACATGACCAATTTGTGTACATGATCGATCACAAAATCAATCTCCTTTGTTTTAGATCTGCCTTATTTTTTAGGACCTAAGTTGTAACATGATCTGGAAAAATAAATGGACATGGTGGACTTCGCACAAACATCATGGCAGACCTAACTAGCTTATTATCATGGTATATCTGTGTCCATGCCAATGGGAGCAGATTAGGTGTGGCCCTTACTATGGGGACCACCTTGAAGTATGTATTCTATATCGGCGTTGTCCATTCGTTTTTAATTTTCCATATCATTTTAGGGCCTGTTTGATTTTCAATTACTGAATGTAATTAATGTAAATACCTACTCAATGTAATGTATGGACATTTGTTTTTTTTTTTAATTTTTCGTTCCTTTTCAGAGAGGATTTGCTGAAGGGGAGATCTGTGAAATGACAAAGGGAAGTATTGCCTGAGTAATGAAATCCGTCGATTGAAGAAAAATATTCACAGATGTAATGAGATATTGCACATCTGCCATGAAGTGACTGCAGACATACTTCCTGTGATCCACATGACTACTGTAATTGGTACGCCAAATACTCTAAATTTCTATAAAAGCTAATGCTGTATCAAAAGAAAACTCCTCTCTTGCAAGCTCTCTTCCTCAGCATCAAAGTCAGTCTCATGTCGGATGCAATATCTGTAAATTTTCTGTTTTAACCTTTTTGTATATTTCAATTGAATTCTATACTTCAAATGGGTATTTCCTTTCAGCAAGGGGAAGCAAACAAGCTCTACTGAGGTTCTTCAGGCAATTACTCGGGTAAGAGAAATCTTCCTTTGGATCTACAATTACAACAATCTACCATTATTTGTTATTTCCATGCTATGAATATGGGTCACACCCCGGATCCGCCGAGATGAGTGGGACCCTTGACTATGGGGCCTACTGTGATATATGTGAGTGGATGAGGTGAGACCACGGATCTGCCGAGGTGGTGGGACCCGTGATTGTGGGGTCCACTGTGATATATGTGGTGGATGAGGTGAGACCACGAATCCGCTGAGGTAGTGGGACTCGTGACTGTAGGGCCCGCTGTGATGTATGTGACTACATTCAAACACTCCATCCGTGTTGAATCTCCACTTAAGGGCATGGTTCTATAAAAAATAAAGCAGATCTGAAGTCCCACATAGAGCAATTGTAAATGAATCAATGGTGATTAACAAATAATAACTTCACGTGAGCGGCATACTTCGCTAGATGAATATGATATTTGGGTACGTGGTCTCTTCATCTGCGTATTTGATCTTATCAACTGGTTGGATTGCAAATTATAAACACACGGCTAGAATCCATGAAGTTTTTATTAATGTGGATTGAAACACAACAATTTAATGTGATGTGGTCCCCATAAAGATTTGAGTTAACTTCATCTTTTGGGATCATGCCTTAAGATGAGTTTTGGAAATGGTCAAACGGCTTGGATTAAAAGCACATACATCACCGTGAGCCCCACTGCCCACAGGTCCCATCCACCTCGGTGGATCCATCTTCTCATTTGATCTGCTCCCGGATCTTGGAGAGGCTTTTTCTATGAAAGCCTTTTGCAGAGTGTCCCTGCAATGGGAATGGCATTAGGGCCCACCATGATTTTTGTTGTGAAATCTTGTCTGCTCACCCATTTTCAAAAAGCTCATTACTAGACATGCAACCAAAAATAACCTACCTCCAATACTCAAGTGAGCCACATAGAAGGTAATAATTGGGTATTGAACATCTACCGTGAAAACATTCCTTCGGACATGGCATGCAAGGTATCCACGCTGTCCATTTGCTGTAAAAGCTCATTTTTATGGCACTATCCAGACTATAAACTCTAACCAAAACTTTAGGTAGATCATACAAATCAAAGCATCAAGAATATAAACTCTAACGAAAACTTTAGGTAGATCATACAAATGAAAGCATCAAGAATTAAACGAATATCATATTCATTGTGTTTCCTATTGCGTGGCCCAATTGAGCCTTGAATAATTTTTTGAAAAAAAAATAGAAAAAAAAGAAAAAAAAGAAAAAGTGTGGATTTGTCATATTAATGATGATGGGGCCCTACGGTCAAGGTCCCACCCATATTGCAGGTTCAGGGTCTCACCCCAAGTTTTGCTCCACACATACCTGGATGAAGGGAATTACAAAAATATCATCTTGATCAAAGCATTCTATAACTCATTATTTGCACGTTTGGGGATCTACCACGTTTTTTGTCCCCTTGATTAAAAGGGTATGGAAAATTAGTGATATCATGTGTGGATCTTAAATATACGTCGTGATTGGGCAACAAAATTTCTTGACATGTGAAAGTTACGTGGGCCCCATTCTCCTACATTTCAGACATCCACACTGCCCATCCATTTTATAGCAAAAAAATTGATCCACTTATAATGTATGAATTTATATGTTGAGTCAAATTGAGTGAAGACCTGATCAAGTCTTAGAGTTTTGGTGACATGGTACAAGCATCTTGATAAATTGTGACATGCATGATGATCATCTTACACATTTTCATTTGATGTCACAATCAGAAGCAATGCAAGGGATGAGATTGAAATCTGATGTTATGTGAAATCATTGTTTGCCTTTAACAACTGTTTATTAATTTAATAAGCTCGTAGAATGTAGACATTTTTAATGGTCTTCATTCCGACAACAATAACAATTATATTTAAATTATAGATCTGATAGAGAATATTTGGATGACTAGTATATGATATGGAGTAATAATGGATCCTAGCAAATGGACAGAAGAGGAGATGAAATTGTTTGTCATTATATTTACATCTACCACAGTAGCAATTGCAGCGGGAGAATATTGTTGCAACTATCTATTTCAAAATCCACCAAGGCGTGCCAATTATGAACGACCTCAGATCATTGATGAGATAATTAAGGATCTGACAATGATTACATCTCCTAATTGAGAATAAGCAAGACAACTTTTTTCAACCTATGCTCCATTCCACGGGACAAGAAATTATTGACTAATGTGAAGCATGTAAATATGGAAAAACAACTTGTGATGTTCCTTCATACTTTAGGATATAATGTCTATAATCGATTCATTGGACATCGCTTCATAAGGTCTGGTGAAATCGTTAGTCGTTATTTCAACCGGATTTTAAATACAATAGTGTCTTTATACCCAGAGTATGTAAAACTACGTACCCGGTTCAAAAAACCCAACCGTGATTATCAGTAATCCAAATTGGAATAACTACTTTCAGGTGAGTATATTATATTATCCATGATATTACACATTCAGATTTTGAATAGCGGAATATAAATTTCAATTTGATATATAATATTTAATTTAGGATTGTATTGGAACAATAGATAGGACACATATACCTACATTTGTTCCAACGATTGAGATTGGTGTCTATCATAATTGAAAATGGGTCATTTCTCATAATGTTATGGTCATATGTGATTTTGGTATGCTTGTGAGTTGGGAAGGATCCGCTTCGGACGCACGCGTCCTACAAAATGCTTTGACTAATGCACATTATCGTTTTACTATACGACAAGGTAACATCATCTAATGACATATACTCCTTACCTATTAAATTACAGAAAGTCATTACTGATTGACTATCAGTCCCCATACACCGTAGGTAAATATTATGTAGTTGATGTTGAGTACGCTCATTCTTTTGGATTTATGGCTACATATCGAGCTGTACGTTACCATCTCAATGAATATCATACATGAAATAATCCCGCAAATGTGAAAGAGCTTTTCAATTATCGCCTTCTTAACTCAGAAACGTTATTGAGCGTTACTTTGGTGTACTGAAGGCCAGATTTTTCATACTAAAGATGGATCTATAGTACCCTGTATTCACATAAATGAAGATTGTGCTTGTATGTTGTGTCCTTCACAATTTCATTCGTATTTTAGGAGATGAAAAATTGTGGACGACGAAGGCATATCAAGAGATGTTATTGATGGAGTGACTCCTTCACTAGTAGAGATTTCTGCTATCAATGAGGATAGCATTATGCTCAACGCCACTCAGGCCAAGAGAGATGCATAGTCGTCATTTCGTGAAGACATTGCACAAAGGATGTGAAATGATTCGCATTCAGTGATTCACGATTAGAGCTGGGCATTCTTGACCCGATCCGGTGGATCCGACCCGATCAGACCCAATCCGACCCGATCAAAACCGAACAGACGACCTCAATCGGTGTGGATCGAGTAGGATCAATCAGATCCGACCGTCTTTTGGATCGATGCCGGATCGTGGTCCATCTGGACCGACCCGACCCGAAACCCGAACCGAATGGATCTGACCCGAACAGATCCTACTCGATCCGGAACGAGTACTTCCTGTATATATAACTTTTAAGTTTTTTACCCTGATACTTTTACCGCTCTTTCCTTCTTACCCTACCCATCGAACGAATTTTTACCCTCTTTCTTTCTGACCCTACCCGTTGAACGATCTTCTCTTCTTCTAACCCCAGAGCAACAAGTCCAGTCGTCCCTCGATCCTCTCTTCTTCCAACCCCACAGCAACGAGTTCGGCCGTCCCTAATTCGAAGAAGAAAAGTATGCTTTTTTGTTTTTGTTTTTTTTTTAAAATTTCTTTTCCCTAAGTCCATAACCGAACGATTCCAAACCCTAACCTAAGTCAGATAATCAGATCTACTAGGTTAGAACCATCATGGGGTTCATCTGGTGCAGAAATAAACCCTATCTGCTCCTCAGGTGGGCCACACATGAGAACAATGTGTAGCCATTGATAAATAAAAAAATGTAAATGTGGTCCACCTAATGATTCGATATGGAATATTTACTTATAAGGTGATCATCATGTTGGTGCCAACCTATTGGATGGTTTGGATGTTGTACAAACATGAAATGTTGAAAGTTATCTACTAGTTGTACCGTAAGTTATGGTCCAACCCACTGGACTTAAGACCTGTTGTATATGTAATTATCAGAAATCGGATTGCGTACTGAGTTACACTTGTATGCTTTTATCGTACTGAGTAAACTCAGTTGGGCCCACTGTGAATGTATGTGGTTTATCCACACCGTCCATCAATTTTTCCTGCTAATTTTAAGGGTTGATCCCAAATTTGAAGTAAATCCAAAGCTCAAGTGGACCATACCATAAGAAACAGTGTGGAATAGTGATTTCCACTGTTGAAACCTTCCGAAGGCCCACAGTAATGTTTATTTGTCATCCAACACATTGGTAAGATTACAAAAACATGGATAAAGAGAAACCACAAGCATCAGCTTGATCCAAAACTTTTGCGGCCTCCAAGAAATTTTCAATGGTAGAGGTTCAATCACACTGTTTCCTGTGGTGTGGTCCACTTGAGATTTTTATATGCTTCCGTTTTGGGCTCAAGTCCTAAAATTATCTGTTAATATGGATGAACGAAGTGGATAAAATACATAAATAACGGTGGAACCCACAGAGGTTACTCAGTACGCAATCCACTTCCAACTTGTCAGTAGCTAATCCGCGTCCCTCACGCCAGCTGCACAGGTGACAGGTTGTACGTGTCGTGCGAAGACGAGCGCGTACGCGCCTCGAGCTCCGAGTTGTACGAACGGCTCAAATGAGATCAAAGGTACATGGCCCCACCATGATGTATGTTTTGTATCCACGTTGTCCATCCATTTGGAGAGATCATTTTAGGTCAAGATCCAAAGAATGAGTTTAATCCAAAGCTCCAGTGGACCCCAGCAGAGAAAACAGTGGGGCAGTGACGCCCACCATTAAAAACTTCTAAAAGCCACAAGAGTGTTAGATCAACCTGATATTTGTGTTTTCCCTTCTTTCATGTCCTTTTTAACTTTTGAACAGGTTGGATTTCAAATAAACATTATGGTGGGCCGTAGGATAGTTTCAACGGTGGGAATCACTCTCCCCACTGTTTTCTATGGTGGGGTCCACTACAAATTTTTATTTGCTTCATTATATGGTTCATATTCTAAAATGATGTCTCAAAATGAATGGACGGTGTGGATACAACACATACATCATAGTGGGCCCACAGAACTTGGTAACGTCACTTCAGTAGCCTAATCCGCGGCCCACCCATTCGTACAACTCGGAGCTCAAGGAGCGTCAGTGCTCGTCTTCGCATGAAATGTACCTAGAGCTGCTTATAGCTGGTGTTAGCTAAGCAGTACGTTTTTTTATTTTATTTTTTCTTTTGTTAGCTTGTTAGTACACCCAATTGATAGCATTGTACTTGAACTTGAAGCTTCTTCAGGAAGCTATGAGATGTGGTCACGTGAAGCTTCTTCAGGAAGATATGAGACGTGGTCACGTGAAGCTTCTTCAGGAAGCTATAAGTAGAGCTTCTTCAGGAAGCTGGTGTGAGCTTGTGTGGGGGCTGTCTTGAATTTTTTGGTTCATCCACACCGTTCATCAGTTTTTTCATATCATTTTAGGGGTTGATACTAAATTTTAAGTACATCGCACCATAGGAAACAATGAGAATAATGATTCTTGTACCGTTGAAAAAATGAATGATCCGAACCTTTCCCAATCCGATCCGACTCGGGTTTCCTAACCGAGTCGGACGCAGATCGGATCTAAGTCAGCAGAGTTCGGATCTGTTCGAGTCCGATGACCCGGATCTGGTACCGGTTCTGATCGAGTTTTGGTCACACCCTGCAAATTTCGAATCAAGTTGAGTTGGACCGAATCCGATCCGACTCGGTCCGATGCCCAGCTTTATTCACGGTGTTTAATTTATTTTTTCCTCTTGTAATATGTATCTAGTTAAAAAAACCATGGTCTTTTTTTACCATACACAATGTGCAACTGTAAGGTGGATCTGTTGAACTTTTATTACTCATTAGACTGTTATAAGGATTGCATATAAATCAATATCGTAGTTATGTTTTGCATATTATATAAATTAGGATGATTAGCCCAACTTTAAATTATTGACCTTTTATGCTTTGACGATTTTGCAAATTCTCATTTTATAGATTGTTGAAGATACGTCCTCAATGGGATCAATGAACATGAGGTCCCAACTGTCAACCCCCACAAAGCGTATTGGAAATAATCATGCAATAACACCAAAAAGGACTGCAAAGAAGAATACGGGAAAATCAATAGATGAAGCACCCTTCCTAGGCAGTATACTTCGCTAGATAAATGACATGGACAACTGCCTTGTCGATAGCCTTATGGAGCAGGTTGCAAATTAAATGGCAAGAAGAGTGGGCATGGTTTTAAGAAATAGACGTACAAACTTGTCATTGACAACATTAGATATAGATTAGGGATAATACTCACTTCCAAAAACATCATAAATCACTTACGCACTGTGAAAAAAACTACTTTACAATTTGAGATTTGTGCAATGCTAGCAGTTTCAGGTGGGATGATGATTTGAAGGTAGTGGTCGCACCTAATAATGTTTGAATGGATTACATAAGGGTGAGAAGCAATAATTTATTATCTCATTTAACAACTTTTATTCATAATTTATATATAGTTAGTACATATTAGCCATTTTGACAGTATTGTTTTCTTAATAGTCACATCCATACGCGCAACATGTTCATGATAAGTCATGTCCAATGTACAATGATCTAGAGTATATATTTGGAGACGATCGTGCTACTGGTAAATGATGCACAACCAAAAATTTCACTTTTCACATAGGTATTGGTGGCTTAAGGGATATAAATGAACCGATGACATAAACAATGGACCTTAATTTCATACTGTGGATCTTTCTTCTAATGATTTTGGTGACAGTGACCCAAACATCCAATGGTCATGGGACAGCTGTGAAGGCACCAATATACCACATTTGACCCCACAAGTAAGGGAAAACAACTCCAACATCACAAACAACACTGCAAACTCCATAAAGAGATCGAGGGGTAGTCGTCCGACGGATGTAATTGGTTACAGTTTGACTGACATGACTGAGGCTTTGCAATCGATTGCGATGAATATGTCACAGGGAAAATTTTCACACAAATGTCTATTATTATTCCAGAATTGAAGTGGTTGGAGGGACTTAATGGGCACGAAGTACTTTGCGTGACCAAATACTTTCTAAGGAGGAAAAATATAATGCCACTTTCCTTAACCTTCCGAACCAATTGAGGCTAGAATTTTTTAAGATGTTGATGAAGGACAATCAGTGAAACACTTGGCTCAAGATAGTAGCAAGTGATCATGTTCACTAAAATTATTTTTTGCATATGATGGTTTTTTGTTTTCCGAAGGATACACTCATTGGATGGTTACTTTTTTATTGGACAACTATATGTTATGTTATTATGCGTAACTTTTTGGACAAATTTGGTTGGAAGATGACTATTTGTTTATGAAAGTACACTAGACTTTTTGTGGTACTTTATATATCCATACCTTCAATACTTGCTCTAATAACTTTCCTCTTTATTACTTATGTCCTATGATGCTATTCATTGATTATTTAAATACTGATAAGTACTTTTATATGATAATTTAATTTTAGTTTTTTCTAACTTGATATTGGTATTATTATGTATTAGTTTAATGTCACGATTGATTAATATCGTGAACAGACAATGCATATATCCTTCTTAGATTTA
The DNA here is from genome assembly GCA_021015155.1 of Magnolia officinalis. Lineage (NCBI taxonomy): Eukaryota > Viridiplantae > Streptophyta > Magnoliopsida > Magnoliales > Magnoliaceae > Magnolia > Magnolia officinalis. The sequence continues at coordinate 56,740,758 of JAJHSJ010000017.1, read as the reverse complement.
CTTTACCATCTTACATAGTGTTCCCTGCTCATACAGGGAACATTGATTTTAAACCAAGTGTGATTCAATTGATTCCTAAATTTCATGGCTTAGATTCTGAAAGCCCCTACTTGCACCTCAAGGATTTTGAGGAAGTAATTGTAATGTTACAAGTAAACAATGGCAATAAGGATGTACTTAAGCTTAGGTTATTCTCATTTTCTCTAAAGGATCAGGCCAAAGCATAGCTTAACTATCTAAGACCTAATATCATCACTACATGGCAAGCCTTAAGTAGAGAGTTTTTGAAAAAGTTCTTTCCCGAGCACAAAACAAATGCACTAAAACAAGAAATCATGTCATTCTCCTAAAAGGGGAATGAACTATTTTTTCAAGCTTGGGAGCGCTTCAAAGACATTCTAATTACTTGTCTACATCATGGTTATGAACCATGGCACGTGATTGATGCTTTCCAAAAGGGGCTCACCATGAATACCCATCAGTTCATAGAGATAATGTGTGGTGAAACCTTTCTTGACAAAGATCATAATGAGGCTTGGAATTTTCTAGATATGTTAGCAGAGAATATGCAGACATGGAATGTCTTTGCTAAATCAGACCAAACTAGATCCATTCCTAGAGAGAAAGCGGGGATGTATATTCTAAGAGAGGAAGACGACCTTAATGCAAAATTCGCTGCATTGGCTAGAAAAGTCAAAGCCTTGGAAATTAGGAAGGTTAATATGGTTAAAGCAAACACTTCCTTAGGTAATTTTTATAGCATTTGTGGTGGTACAGACCATGACACAAAGGATTGTCCAATAATCTCAATTGTATAAAATATCACGCATGAGCATGATCTAGCAAATGCTATAAATAACTACCGAAGGTCAGTTATGTAACCAATGGAAAACACATATAATCCAAATTGACGCAACCATCCTAATCTTAGTTGGAGGAATGAACCATAAATTAATGCGCCCAATGCACCTCAAATGCCTCCACAAAACAACTTCTTTGGGGCACCTAACAATACACCATATGTGCCCCTGCCAAAGCGATCATCTATGGAGGATGCATTGACCGCATTCATGAACTCTCAAGCTCAAATGAATCAATCTTTAATCCAATCAAATCATGAATTAAAGACAGTTGTGGGTAGGATTGAGACTCAACTAAATGCTAGGGAAAAAGACACTATTCCTTCTTAACCTATGTCAAACCCTAGAAACACACATTTCATTGGAGACTCAAATCCAAATGAGCTACATCATGAACAAGCTAAGGCCATCATTACCTTGAGAAGTGGAAAAAAGATCGATAACAAGATAATGCAACCAGTAAAAATACCGGAGGATGAGCCACTGTCTCAAGAAAATGATGAACCGGCTATGGTTCAAGAGCTGCAACAGCAAAAGGATAAAGAGACTAAGTCATATGAGCCTCCAGTTCCATTCCCATCTAGACTTCGGAATCCGACTGTCCCCATGAAATATCAAGAGGTGTTGGATGTGCTCCAAAAGGTTACTGTCAATATTCCTCTGCTTGATGTCATTAGACAAATTTCATCATATGTTAAATATCTCAAGGACTTATGCACTGTAAAGAGAAAATTAAATGTGCACAAAAAGGCCTTCCTTACTGAGAAAGTGAGTGCTATCATTCAACAAAGGGTCGTACCCAAATACAAAGACCCAGGAAGTCCCACTATTCCTTGTATTATTGAGAATTTCTAAATTGAGCATGCTTTGCTAGATTTGGGTGCAAGTGTCAACTTAGTATCTTATTCGGTTTACAAACAAATGGGGTTAGGCAAGCTTAAACCAACCACGATTACGCTCCAACTCGTTGACCGCTCCATTAAGGTATTAAGGGAAATTTTAGAGGACGTGTTAGTCCAAGTGGAGAAATTCTATTTCTCCATAGATTTTATTGTACTAGACACTGAACCATGTGTAAACGTTAATACTCAAGTTCCCATCATTTTAGGTCGTCCATTCCTAACAACTTCAAATGCAATCATAAATTGCAGGAATGGAATGATGAACTTATTTTTTGGTAACATGACTCTAGAGCTAAATATTTTCAATATATATAAGCAACCCATTAATAATAATGAAATCCATGAGCTGAATTTCATGGACTGCTTGATAGAAGAACAGGAATTGGAACCTAGTCTGACTGAGGAATTGATTCAAGTCATTGGGGACTTCAAAAATTCTGATTAAAAAAAAAGTGTTTGCTGAAATTTGTGATGATAATGAGAGCACTATCACCCAGGACATTAGTATGTACCAATGGAGACCGCGCACTCAAATCCTATCTATCGAGGACTCGCGACCTCTGCCATCACCAACCAATATTCTAAAGCATGATTTAAAACCACTACCAAATGAGCTTAAGTATGTATACTTAGGTGAAAATAAAACTTATCCTGTGATGATCTCTTCATTTTTAGACAAGGATTAAGAGATTAAATTGTTGAATGTTCTAAGGGACCACAAAGGAGCCTTGGACTGGACCATTTCTGACATCAATGGTATAAGCCCTTCCATATGCACCCATTGGATCCACCTCGATGAGGACGCCAAACCAATTAGACAACCTCAAATTCATCTCAATCCAAACATAATGGAAGTTGTAAAAAATGAGGTGATCAAATAATTGGATATGGGAATCATCTACCCAATATCCGATAGTGTTTGGGTGAGTCCAACTCAAGTCCCAAAGAAATCCGGAATAACTATTGTGCAGAATTCTAATAATGAACTCATACCAACACGTGTCACCACAGGTTGACATGTTTGCATTGACTATAGAAAATTAAACCAGGTCATAAAGAAGGACCATTTCCCTCTACCATTCATTGATCAAGTTTTAGAGAGGGTAGCAGGTCACTCCTATAGTTTTCTTAATAGATATTCCAGATATAACCAAATAGAGATAGCCTTAGAAGACCAAGAGAAAACCACATTCACTTGTCTATTTGGCACATTTGCTTTCAAATGGATGCCATTTGGATTGCGTAACGCTCCAGCAACTTTCCAACGGTGTATGTTAAGTATTTTTTCAAATATGGTTGGGAAGTTTCTTGAGGTTTTCATGGACGACTTCTCTGTATTTAGGAGTAGTTTTGATGAATGCCTAAACAATTTATCTCTTGTCTTGTCTAGGTGTGAAGAGAAATACCTTGGCTTAAATTGGGAGAAATGTCATTTCATGGTTCAAAAGGGAATTGTTTTGGTCATGTTATCTCCAAAAATAGAATCGAGGTAGATCGCTCAAAACTCGACATTATTGATAATTTACCTATCTCCTGAACTGTTAGAGATATTAGATCACTTCCAGGGCACGCTGGTTTCTATAGAAGATTCATCAAGGACTTTAGTGCCATTACTAGACCCTTGACTAATCTTCTTGAAAAGGATGTTCCATTTAAGTGGACAGATGAGTGTACAAGTGCTTTTAATAAAATTAAATCATCCATTACCACTGCACCTATCATGCGTCCACCAGATTGGACACTTCCTTTTGAACTAATGTGCGATGTAAGTGATTATGCCATAGGGGCTGTTTTGAGCCAAAGGAAAGATAAGCGGCCCTACGTTCTTCACTATGCAAGTAGAACTCTAAACTCGGCCCAAGTGAAATACTCAACAATTGAAAAAGAGTTTCTTGCAGTAGTTTTTGATTTGGATAAGTTTAAGTCCTACTTGCTGGGATCCAAAGTGGTCATTTTCACGAACCATTCGGCTTTTAAATATTTGTTATCTAAGAAAAATGTAAAGCTGAGACTTTTGAGATGGATCCTCCTGCTCCAAGAATTTGACTTAGAGATAAAAGATTAAAAAGAAAAAGAGATAGTAGAAAACATAGTGGCCGATCACCTTTCCAGATTGGTGTTAGATGATTTCACTGAGGAGATGCATATCCAGGACACTTTTCCTGATGAAAAATTATTTGTAATCTCCAAATTGCCTTGGTATGCGAATATAGTGAACTATCTTGTAACGGAAAAAATGTCATATCAATGGAAGTCATAAGATAGGAAGCGTTTTGAAACCGAGGTTCTGAACTTCTTCTGGGATGACCCATATTTATATAAATATGGGACTGATCAAATTTTTAGATGTTGTGTCTCAGAGGATGAAGTTCAAAGTGTTATTTCTTTTTGCCACATGGAAGCATGTGGTGGCCATTTTTCTGCTAAGAAAACTAATGCAAAAATCTTGCAGTGTGGTTTTTACTGGCCTACCATGTTTAAAGACACCCATGCTTTCTGTGTTGCTTGTGATAGATGTTAAAGGTTGGGAGGAGTGTCTCAGCGCAACATGATGCCTTTATCCCCAATTTTACCATTGAAGATTTTTATTGTTGGGGTATTGATTTTCTGGGCCCATTTCCATCTTCTTTTAGATTTATTTATATATTGGTTATGTTTCAAAGTGGATTAAGGTAATTCCAAGTAGGATAAATGACAACAAAGTGGTCATACGATTCCTCAAGAAAAATATTTTTTCTAGATTTGGAACTCCAAAGGCCATCATTAGTAATGGCGGGTCTTACTTTTGCAATAAGACATTTGAGGCTTTGATGAAGAAATATGATATCAAGAATAAAGTGAGCACCCCATCTACCCACAAACAAGTGGGCAAACTGAGATTTCTAATCAGAAATTCAAACACATTTTAGAGAAAACTATAAGGCCAGATAGGAAGGATTAGTCCCTCAGACTATCTGACGCTTTATGGGCTTATAGGACTGCTTATAAGACCCATATTGGAATGTCTCCATACAGATTGGTGTATGGGAAGGCTTGCCACTTGCCTGTGAAATTGGAACATAGAGCCTATTGGGCAATAAAGAAATTAAACTTTGATATGGATCAAGCATGTGGATAAAAGAAATTAGAGTTGAATGAATTAGAGGAGTTGAGAAGAAACTCCTACGAAAATTCTAAAATCTACGTAGAGAGGACCAAAGTTTTTCATGACAAAAATATCCTGATGAAGAATTTTGAACCTCAGTAAAAGGTCCTATTGTACAATTCTCGTCTCAAGTTTTTTCCGGGAAAGTTAAGATCAAGATGGACATGACCCTTCATTGTGAAGAATGTTTATACTCATGGGGCTGTTGAAATTGAGAATCTACGTAATGGCGATGTGTACAAGGTTAATGGTCAGTGATTGAAGCCTTATGTGGAAAACTTTCATTTGGGAGAGGAGTTCGTCCCTCTTCATGAAACAGAATATTTAGATTAATACTCCTAGTTTAACGGAGCATTTGTGTACGATTTGTATCATATTCAATTTTTTTAGTGTCACCTAGCAGGTGAGTTCTTCATGGTAGGTACTATCCACTCTTTCTTTTATTTTTATTGTTCTCTGCATTACATTATCGTTACATTGGGGACAATATAGATTTTAAGTTGGGAGGTGTGGATAGTCATCCATGTGAGGTTTTTTTCTTTTAGGTTTCAGTTTTTTTTTTTTTTTTAGGTTTATGGGGAAATTTTTTCAACATTTTCAAAATAATATATACAAGAATGTGAACATGATATTATGCGAATTCCAAAGGCAAAGTTAATACTTAGTCTAGGTCGATAGTAGTCAGAATTCTGACAATTGAAAATTATATACTTGAGTTCAATTATCTAATCACTAGTTTAAAGTGAGTTGTAATTTAATGTACTGAATTCACAATACACCCTAGCTAACTAAGTGAGGAATATGATATGTGAACTAGAATAACAACTTTTGATTCAAACAAGGTTGAATGAATTAGTACCATTGATATATATACTATATATATATATATATATATATATAATAGTTTAAGAGAGAATATTGAAGGAAAAAAAGTGATGGAAAAAGAAAATTTTATTATAGAGCATGAATGTAATGACCATAACAATCGTGTCAATAATCTGGAGTAAGGATACCTAAGTATCCATTACTGTTACCATTACAAGTACGATACCTTAGGTTATGAAGCAAACTCGGTGGAAATCTTCATCTAAGGGTGGTATATAATAATGATGATATGATAATAAAAGAAGAAATGACATGAAGAAAATGAGATAACTAGAGATTTCATATTCTTGGAATGATTGAAAGGAGTTAGGATAGAGAACATGCATATTTCTCAAAGTTAGACTAGTGTCACAGAGCACCTAAGGATATTGGATCATAACTATTCTAAATTTTGATTAGGTCTCTGAACTTAAGGATACAATGAATTAGGAAATTGAGATTCTAACTAACTTCAGACTTAGAGTAAGTATTATTTTGTTTTGGAATTCATATGATGAACAGAGGCATAATTGTATAAATTTTCGAGTGTTGAACTATTTTTCATGTTTTCAATATTTGTAAGTAACATTTCTGAAAACCCTCACGAGACTATAACTCATCCATTAGGGGAAACCTAGGGGTTTAAAGGGTTGTTACATATGCTAAATGCAAACCAGATTACTTACGAAAGTGGTGTAGTTAGATTTTTTTTCATTTTAATTTTGTTTCTAAAATTAGTTTTATTCTTTTTTTTTTTTCGCTTATTTTGCTCGGGACTAGCAAAATGCTGGTTGGGGGGTGTGTTGAGATTCAAATTGTAACGACCCGTAAATTTTCGTACTATGGCTCGAGTACCACCTCGACCAGAAATCACTTAGGGTTAAATCCTTTAGAAATTTAACAAAGTTAACTAAGTGCTAAACTAGATTAGCCATGAAATCCGATGAAATCGCTTTAAATACGATCTGTAAGACCCTTAACTTGCAAAATCATTGACACTAGGTTACCCTAAAGTCTAGGATCAAACTCATTACCCGACTGCTCTCGGGAATGAATTGAAACTCCGTATCAGGTCTAGACCGCACATCGGAAGTTCGATGAACACGAAGTTAAGGAACTAGGACCGCCTCATTGGGCTTGACAACCATCTCAGAAATCAAGGCCAAACGATGTCCCACAGCCATTCGCTCGAGTTCGGAGCAAGGGAGTGTGAAAACCTCTGTTTTCAGGGCGTTACAAGTTGGTATCTGCGCAGCATGACTCACAGGCTGCTCCGCCTACTGATAGGATCGAGCGGTTGATGTTGATGATGCATCAGCAGCAGATACAGCAGCAGCAACACCAGCAGCTTATGGCCACTATTGCTGAGGCCTTATCCCAGGGTGGTAGTGCGACTCCACCTACGACATCCGCGCATCCTGCTGAGCATTCGGAGCCTCCTACTCAGTTTGAGGATGCGCCTCTGCCCACACCCGTCCCACCTCCTACTGGAGATGTTGGTACCCGCGGTTTACTCAAGTGATTTCAGCACTTGAGGCCTCCCTCATTTATGGGTTCTCACAGACCCGAGGAGGCAGAGTTTTGGCTTGACCGCATCTCCAAGATGCTACGGATGCTGCACTGTACAGAGGCAGAACAAGTCGAGTTGGCCTCTTTCATGTTTGAGAGGGAGGCCAGTTTATGGTGGGATAGTGTGCTGCAGTCGGTCGCAGAGGGTTACGTGTGGACCTGGGAGGCTTTCGAGTTCCGGTTCCACGAGAAATACTACCCGCAGACTTACTGACATGAGCGGGAGGATGAGTTCCTACGCCTCAGGCAGGGAGGCATGACGGTTACTGAGTATGAGCACCGCACCACAGAGTTGGGCCGTTTTGTCCCGACTATCCTTGTCAATGAGCAGATGCGGATGCGTCGCTTTTCTGGGGGTTTGCGACTTGACAAACGCTCGACGATATGCTGCCTCAGTATACCTACCTATGCGGCACTGGTTCACATATCTATGACGGCCGAGTAGGATGTGGACCGGTTGGCCCGATCTCGTGGTGCTATGGTTGCGAGGCCACGACAGGAGTTACAGAGCAGGCCTATTCTAGGAAAGAGACCTCGTGCTGACTCGCCTCCCAGGATCACAGCGCCAGTGACTCCGGTGAGGCGCCCTATTGTGACCTGCACGTACTGCGGGAAACAGGGTTATCTTATTGGAAGTTATTTCGCGCGGATGAAGGATAATGGTTTCTCTCCATCGCAGATGTTGGGTCGCTCTCGCCCGCAGGCCTTATCGACTCCACCTTTACAGACTGCCCCTGCCCATCCTTCGTTCCGACCTCCTGTATCACGCTTCAGGCCGCCGCAACGGCCCATGGCTCCTCAGCCGAACCGTCAGCAGCAGGCTCGCGTACATGCGCTCGTCGCTGAGGCACTTGAGATGTCGCTTTCGACCCTGATAGCTTTTGAGGGTACAGCTCACATTTACGGTACTTCTGTTTCCTTGTTGGTGGATACTGGGTCCACTACTTCTATTATTTCTTGTGGGGCAGTTAAACGTCTATCTTTGCGTACTATTCCCACTAAGGGACTGAGACTCACTACGGCCACTGGGACTTTTTCGGATGTCGCACGGGTATGTGAGGGTTGCTCTGTAGATTTGGGTAGCAACACAGTGCTCGTCTACCTCATTGTTGCTCCACTATGGCACTACGACGTTATCCTCGGTATGGACTGGCTCGCTAAGATGAGGGCAGAGATAGATTGTGATACTCGGATCGTGACCGCCTATGGATCTGATGGCACAACTTTCACGTTTCAAGTACAGGTCAGTTGGTCCTGCCGCGTTGATTGTTATGTTGCTTTATTAGTGCCGATCGATGGTCCGACATTGGAAGATACGCCGGTGGTTCAAGAATTTATAGACGTGTTTAAGACTATTCCTGGTTTACCTCCTCAGCACGAGATCGATTTTACAATTGATCTTACGCCTGGTGCGACACCCATCTCATTGCCGACTTATCGTATGCCTCCATGTGAGATGGAGGAGTTGTGGAGACAGATTGACAAGCTTGTAGAGAAAGGTTTTATACGACCTAGTGTGTCTCCTTGGGGAGCACCTGTGCTATTTGTGAAGAAGAAGGACGGGTCACTACGGTTATGTATTGACTACCGTAGGTTGAACCAAGTCACGGTGAAGAACAAATATCCTTTGCCCAGGATAGATGATCTGTTTGATCAGTTGAGGGGGGCAAAATATTTTTCGAAGATTGATCTACACTCGGGGTACCACCAGTTGCGCGTGAGAGATGAGGACGTGCAGAAGACAGCCTTCAGGACGTGCTTTGGGCACTATGAGTTCCTAGTGATGTCGTTCGGCCTTACGAACGCACCAGCCATGTTCATGGATCTGATGAACCGGGTATTTCGGCCCTTCCTGTACCGATTCGTCATCGCCTTTATTAATGACATTTTGATATACTCTACGAGTCGGGAGGAGCACGAGCACCTGAGGGCGGTGTTGGGTACGCTGGAGAAGAACCAGTTGTTCGCACAGTACAAGAAGTGCAACTTCTGGCAGGAGGAAGTCAAGTTCCTCGGACATGTAGTGTCCAAGGACGGGATAGCAGTGGACCTTGCTAAGGTAGCCGCAGTTCAGGATTGGCAGCAGCCTGGCTCGGTTACCGAGGTGAGGAGTTTCCTTAGTCTGGCAGGGTATTATAGGCGCTTCATTCGGGATTTCTAGAAGATTGCCAGGCCATTGTCTCAGTTGACCCGGAAGGACCTAAAGTTCACCTGGAATGAGAAGGCGGAAGCAACTTTCAAGGAGCTGAAGGACAAGTTGACGTCCGCCCCTGTGCTAGTATTGCCAGAGCAAGGGGAGAAATACACGATATATACTGACGCATCTCGCGTTGGTTTGGGTTGTGTCCTGATGCAAAAGGACAGGGTGATTTCGTATGCCTTGAGACAATTAAGGAAACACGAGGAGAATTACCCTACACACGACCTGGAGTTGGCAGCTGTCATCTTTGCATTGAAGCTCTGGAGACATTACCTCTACGGAGAGGAGTTTGAGCTTTTCTGCGACCACAAGAGCCTTAAGTACATATTCACACAGCGGGACTTGAATATGAGACAACGCCGATGAATGGAGACCTTGAAGGACTTCAAGTTCGAGGTTTCCTACCATCCTGGCAAGGCGAACCTTATGGCAGACGCGTTGAGCTGCAAGAAGGCTATAGCATTTGCGGCACCGTTGATGATAGCTGAGTGGCACATGGTTGAGTTCGTGCGGGACTTCGAGCAGAGACTCACCGTAGAGGAGCCATTTGAGTGTGTTGCGTACGTTCGGGTGCGACCACTTATTGACGACAGGGTTATTGAGGCCCAGAAGGGTGATATGCGGCTGTCTGAGCTTCGAGAGCAAGCTAGCGACGCCGAGGACTCCGAGTGGAGAGTTGGTTCTGATGGGGGTCTACGATTCCTTGACCACCTATGCGTTCCTAATATGCCTGACTTGAGACGCGAGCTTCTCGAATCTGCCCATAACTCGAAGCTTGCAATGCATCCTGGTAGCACGAAGATGTACCGGGACATGAGACGGTCGTATTGGTGGGATAACATGAAGGCCCACATCGCTGAGTACGTGTCTCGCTGTCTGACGTGCAGCAGGTCAAGGCTGAACATCGCCGACCTCCTGGACTGCTTCAGCCCATGCCCATATCAGAGTGGAAGTGGGACTTCATCTCCATGGATTTCATATCTGGGCTGTCGAAGACGAGGAATGGACACGATTCCATTTGGGTGATTGTGGACCGGTTGACCAAATCGGCTCATTTTCTCCCTATCAGAGTCACGAACTCTACAGACGAACTGGCTAGATTGTATATTAGAGAGATTGTGCGTCTGCATGGAGTTCCACTTGAGATTGTGTCGGACAGAGACACTCGGTTCACATCTATCTTCTGGACTCGTATCCAGGAAGCGATGGGTGTGAAGTTGAAATTCAGCACGGCGTTTCATCCTCAAACTGATGGGCAGACAGAGCGGGTGAATCAGATTCTGGAGGATATGTTGCGGGCATGTGTGTTGGACTTCAAGGACAGCTGGGATGAATGTCTTTCTTACGCAGATTTCGCCTACAACAACAGCTTCCAGGCAACTATTGGTATGGCGCCATATGAGGCCCTATATGGTCGTCCTTGTAGAGCACCGCATTGTTGGGCTGAGGTTGGCGAGCGTAGTCTAATTGGCCCGGAGTTGGTACAGGCGACTACAGAGAAGGTCGACATTATCAGGCGTCGACTACTTACAACACAGAGCAGGCAGAAGAGTTACGCCGATATGAGGCGGCGACCGCTTGAGTTCGAAGTCGAGGATCATGTATTCCTCCGAGTTTTTCCTATGAAGGGAGTCTTCGGTTTGGGAAGAAGGGGAAGCTCACACCGAGGTTTATCGGTCCGTTTCAGATACTAGATCGAGTGGGAGACGTGGCGTATCGTCTCGCTTTACCCACGCCACTTGCAGGTGTACACAACGTATTTCATGTATCTATGCTGAAGAAGTACGTTCCTGATCCTTCACATATCATCAGATGGGAGCAGGTACAGCTGAGCGAGGATGCTACGTATGAGTTGCGCCCGACGCGTATCCTTGACAGGAAGGAGCAGGTACTGCGTAGCAAGGTCATTCCACTTGTGAAGGTACTATGGACACATCATTCCGAGGAGGAAGCTACTTGGGAGACTGAGGCCGAAGTCAGGAAGAACTACCCTCAGATTCTCGAGGAATACGAAAAGGTACAAATTTCGAGGGTAAAATTTTTGTTTAAGGGGGGTAGATTATAACGACCCGTAAATTTCCGTATTATGGCTCGAGTATCACCTCGACTAGAAATCACTTAGGGTTAAATCCTTTAGAAATTTAACAAAGTTAACTAAGTGCTAAACTAGATTAGCCATGAAATCTGATGAAATCGCTTTAAATACGATCTGCAAGATCCAAAACTTGCAAAATCATTGACACTAGGTTACCCTAAAGTCTAGGATCAAACTCATTACCCGACTACTCTCGGGAATGAATTGAAACTCCGTATCAGGTCTAGACCGCACATCGGAAGTCCAATGAACACAAAGTTAAGGAACTAGGACCACCTCACTGGGCTTGACAACCATCTCGGAAATCAAGGCCAGACGATATCCCACGGCCATTCGCTCGAGTCCGGAGCGAGGGAGTGTGAAAACCTCTGTTTTCTTTACAAAATAAATATCTTGAATAGTGATCTGGCACCACTCGCTTGCGGATCAGTATTAAGCAACCAGACCGTCAGAATCAGACCAAATTACACCCTCGGATCAGGAAAAATTTCAGGAACATTTACATCTGCTTGGAATTTAGGATCGTGGCCCACTGACCGTTGAACTGAAAATGGTCCGCCACGTGTGATCTGGGAATCCGACCGAGACGAAAACATAACCCCACGTAGATCCATGGATTGTGAGCTTAAGTCCGACGTTTGGCTCAAGGAGGGCCGCCAGAAACCCTCTTTTGAGCTGGAACAACGCCGATTTGCTTATAATATAAGTATACCTTGAACATGAGTCTATTCCGGAGAGTTTTTAGGCTATGTAAGGGCCTTAGAACAGCCCCTCTCACAGTCATACGAATTTGGGATAAAACCCTAAGGAGTGAGAGGAAAAAGAGAGAGAAAGCTTGAGGTTTGTGGGAGAATCTTCCTCCTACTGCTTTTGATCACCACACGGGCTGCACCACCTCTTCCTAGACGCTTTCCCGGCGATACCGACTCCATTTTAAGGTGAGAAACCCTAACCCTAGATCTGTTTGGGTGAGTGAAGGTTATAGGTTATGAAATAACTAACCGGTTTCACTCTCTAGGCGATAAAACTGTCGAATACGGAAGCCCTTCAAACCTTGCTGATTTGTTGTGATTCCAAGGTGCAAGGTGAGGACTTTAGGTGTATAGGTTACGGTTTTCAATGCTTTCAATGTCAGATAATGATAGATTCATGATCTGCATGTATTTGCACATGTACAAAGTGCTTTCCGTTTCCTGTTTCGATTAAAGATGCAAAATATGAAATTTTACATACTCTTGGTATACGTAGAAATACCGTATATGTACACATTTTGGAAATGTGTTTGCCATGATTAATTGTTGTATGATTATATAGTATATGGATAAAATACCTATTTGGCGAAAGGAATCGCCGTAATACATGTTTGCTTGTATACACTATGTATGTTGAAATTGTGTATTCTAGAGAATACCGTATATGTATAAATTTTGGAGATGTAATTGTCATGATTATTTGCTGTGTGAATATGATATATACGGATAAAATACTAGTTTGGTGAAAGGACAGCTCTAACACACATTTTACTAACATACGTCATGTATGTTGAAATAGTGCACTCTAAGTGTTTGTGAAATTGCTTGTGGGTGTAAGTGCTTAGATGTTAGTGCCTTAGGTAGGTGCTGAGATGGGATTCTCAACTACCTTAGAGTCACGTATGATACCCTTCATGTGGTTGTTTACTCTAACCACTCACTTATGAAATATATGTATTTGTATCCCTATTTGTATAATGCTCTATAACATGTTTTTTAACATGCTTTGTAACTTGTTTCATAACATGCTTCATAATATGCTTTATGACATGCTTGCTAGTGTGCTTGAATTACTTTGTTTATCATGTTTTACTCCACATGTTATGGTTGAGAATTGATTGAGCTTGGGACTATGTCCATAGTCCAGACATCCGGTACTAGACTTGAGATCGTGGTTGAGATTCATCTCGCCACACATGATGTGTTTGGCGAACCCGTGTCGTATTTCGGTTGACGATAGTGGTTGGCCACGCGAAGTGCTTCTACGCTTCATATTGCTCAACTTGTTGTGCGCTCAAGCTAGTCGAGCACGTCAAGTAACCCGTGTGTCTTATGTATGTTCACCATGTTTGGTCGCTAATGCCTGAACCTAGGGTACCAAACTTACCAGTGAGAATCTCGTTAACCATGGTACCTCGATCCGCTAAGACTCATGAGCCGGGCATGGTGGTATGGGACACCGTGGTCGAGCTGTCGGCCTACGCCGGGGCCACGTGCCTCCCCGTAGTGACTAGTGAGCAACCAAACTCGTGAGCCGATTATGGTGGTATGGGACACTATATTCGTGTTGTCGGCCTTCATTGATAAGGTGATGGGGGAGCGGTGCAACCTTTGTGCGTAACAGCCCTGGCAGCCCTTTGTAGTGACCTCGAGCATGCTCTGAAATTGCAGTGCGCCTTAGGGTGTGCCGCGGTATATAGAGTATGAACTAGGCATATTTCTGTATTGTGATGAATTGTTTAAGGGGTGATGGGAGAGTGGTGTAACCTTTGTGCGTAACAGCCCTGGCAGCCTCTGCAGTGACCTAGAAAACACACCATCGTCTGATATTAACTAGGATTGACGACCCTAGAATGGATCATGTTTGGGAATGATACAAGGGAGGTACCTTAGTTTCCCAATCCTGCTGTTTGAAATAGACTAAATAAAAACTCGTTAATCATGCTCATCATGCATTGCATGTGCCTGGAAGATGTGGAGCACTGAGGGATGAAAGCATGCCGCGAGCGTGAGATGGTGTCGCATGAGGGAGTATGTCAGTGAGGTCATCCATCATACTTGCATCCATACTTGCATTAATAAGAGTAGCTAGGAGTGTTTGATTTTACTGCTTTATCATTACTGCTTGACTGTATTGATAACATGTTAACTTATGCTCTACTGTTCCACTGAGTTAGCTACTCACTCCCACGTTACGGGACGGTGTTGCGCACACCAACCAGACTCTGTCACAGGTTTAGACGAGCCGATGACACAGGAGGCGGAGCCCGATTATGACGAGGATCAGGAGGAGTTCTCGTATATGCAATACTACGGCGGCTTCGACTAGGCTGCCGCACTGACGGAATTTGCAGGGATCACTCCTTAGACTATTTTTGACATTTTGTTCGCAAACAAACATATATATATGGTAACTCAGATAGATTCATACTCTGGAGAACAAAAATGATTTTTGTTTCTTTACATACATGTATATGTAGTTCAGTCTTCCGCTTGCCTTTATACAAATGATCTGGAGTATGAAATACTATTTTTGGCATAATCTCACTCATGTTTATTGTTCTAACACAGACAACATTTATTAGCATTATTGATGTTGCATAAGTGATGCGTTGAAACTCGGGAGTTGAGTTATACTCGACCCCCGATTTTCAGGGCGTTATACAAATATTGCACAATTTTCCTTATTATATCTTAGTTTTATAAACATGAACCGCTTAACATTCTATTTTACTCATGTATGTGTTGCAAGGTGAATTTAAGTGCTTGGATTAAAAAAGGGTGTTAAAAGCATGAATTTGATGCTCAAAAATCACCAAGACAAGGGATGGATCTTAGGAGACCAAGATTAAAGAATTCACATGCCAAAGATCCAAGAAAACCAAGTGAAGAATAAAAAAATCGAAGATTTTAAGTGAAGAATCCTGAAATCGTCCTGAAAAAGTATATTCAGAAGCTCTAAGGTCTATTTTGGAAAGCTGCGCAGCAGGAAGTCTGTTTTAAACAAACAATGCAATAAGAAGTCTATTTTAGAAAAATAAGTATATTTGAGGTGGTTTCTAAGATTTTCAACTTTGTACGAAAATTGGAGTTCCCTACTTATAAATAAGGCTTCTTAGGGCATTCCTAAACATCATTAGAAACATTCAAGAGCAATATTTAGGGTTTTTAAAGGATTTTCAATTTTATAAGTTGTTTTTTTTTTTTTTCCTTTTAGATCTTTTGTATTTGCATTTATTCTTTCTTGTTTCTTTCTCTATTCTAATTATGTTTTTCTAAGTTCCTTTTAGCCCAAGCTAGAAGGGAAACACATGGGTTTAATGATTCTTTAAGTTATGATGATTAATTGTTTTAATGATGAGAAGAATGGTGTATACATGTTATCTATTGTCTAGGTTTTATTTTTTTATCATCTTGTGAGATCCATATGTTTCCATCATATGAGATCCACATTGATGGATAGGCTTACCCTATATCAATCAAATTTCCTAGATAGGAGAGGTTCTCAACCTGTTATATTTCTTTGATATTCATTATCCTATAAATATTGAATACTTAAAATCACTTGCGCTTGAGAATATATGTCAATGGTGCAAATCCATTATTTTCTAATCTTTTATATCATTTATTAAAATATTTAAACTGTTTTATTTTCCGATTAGGTTGACCATAGTGCTCAAATCCTAGTTGTGCTATCCAAGTCATCATGATTTTGGAACATTAACCTATGTGTGAAACTTTGAAGCTTGGGTGTAATTTTAATCCAGTTGAATTACGTCCATTTAAAAATCCCAAAATCAAATAATTAGTTTAGTTTTTATTACTTAGTTTGTTTTGCATTTGATTTTTACCTTCTCGCAATTCATATCCCTGTGGGATCGACCCTGTACTCACAGGACATTACTTACGAACCTCTGCGCTTGGAGGCAAGCAATCACTAAGTAGTCGGTGATATGTGGGCCCCACCATGATCTCTGTGTTTTATTCACAATATTGTATATCCATTTTTAAACATAATTTTAAAATTGTATCCGTTAAATGAGGCAGATCAAAATCTCGGGTGGATCACACCATGCGAAAATTTGAATATCTACCATTAAAAACCTCCTAAGCCCACTGTAATGTTTATTTGATATCCAACATACATAGATTACGTGATACAGACCTAGATGAAGTTAAAAAATGGATTTGGATCTACCTCAGTTTTGGTTCATACCATAAAATTATCTTTAAAACTGAATGTACGGAATGGAGAGATACATTCATCATGTTGAGCCCACGGAGCACCAAATGGCTAGTGGTAGGGAAGCAGCCAATCCGTTTCCAGGAAATCCGCTTCCATCCGATTAGATACTAACAAACCAGGTCAATTGCCGAATTGCTACTGAAGTGACGTCACCAAGCTATGTGGACCCCTCCATGATGCATGTGTTGTATCCACACCGTCCATCCATTTGGAGAGAACGTTTTATAGCAAGAGAAAAAAATGAGATCTAAAGTTCAAGTAGTCCGTCCATAGATAGGGCTGTACACCAAGCCGAGTCGAGTTGAGGTGGGCCAAGCTTTGCTTGATTCGTCCGTTCTCTCCTTGAGTTCGAGCTCGAGCTCGAGCTCAGCCTTGAGCTTACCATTGGAGCTTGGCTTGTTTTCCAAAAATTTTGAGTCGAGCTCGAGGCGAGCTAGTGGATTGAGTTGAGGCGAGCTTACCTCGAGTCAAGCCAAGCCTGATCCCAACCCGACCCAACCCACACCCGACTCAACCCAGCAACCCGACCCGATCGGCACCCGACTCAACCTAGCCACCATACCCAATTAACCAAACCCACACTGACCCAACTCTCAAATCAAATATTCAATTAATAAAATATATATATACATATAAGATAGGAGCTCTTATTAGATAGGAGCTCCCTGTTAGGAGTGTGACATGATGCAAGTATGTGGCCCACCTGATTATTTCTTATAAAGAATGAAGCTGGCCACTTTGAGTCCTAGTTCAATATAGAGCAGAACTACAGTGGTCCGGACCATGTTCTTAACCACAGTAGCCGAGATGGGCAGCCGTGGGAGTGTCGCTGCAAGGAGTAGCAGCAGCAGTCCCAGGAACAAACCACAATAGACAGAGAAGATGTAGAACCCGGAGAGCGGATTAGTTGAGAAATCATAGATCAAGGTCCCGTTGATGGCCATTGTCGTAAACCCCCATTGTAATAAGTGCCTTCTTGATGGCTTCCTGTTCTCAGCTTGGACATGCGCCTGCACGTGATCCTGAATGTTGATCACGACCTTGTCAGGCGCCTCCACACGATCTTCACTGTAGGGGTTGAGCCCAACATCACCAATCTTAGATGCCGGCATGAAATCTAAGTATGATTATTTTAAAAAAGAAAAATTATTCTCAAGCAATAAATTAAAGAACTAAAGAATTAATAAATAAATAAACAAAGGATTGAAGTCACCCGAGAGATGAGAATGGCATGGACCTGAAAATGAAGAACCAATAACGACGGTTGTTCTATTTATAAAACAATTTATAATAATAAAAAAAGAAGCATGCAACTGTAGGAAGGTACGGGGAAACGTAGCCGTTGATTCTTAGATCTTTCGTGAATTCACTCAAAACACTTATACTCTACATCACAGTGCCTAAACATCCAGGCTGTGTGTCCCACCATATTGTATATGTGAAATCCACTCCTTCCATCTTGTAAGATCCCTTTAAATCACCCTGCATAAAAAAAAAATTTTAAAAGTCAGCCAGATAAGTCTGATATGGACCATAACAATGGTTGTCATGCAAAATAACGACTTAAATCTCTAAGTTCACGTGGTGTGGTCTGCATGAGTTTTGGACCACGATGATTTTTGTTGGTTTCCTTCATCCTTATGGGACGCACTTGATGAACGGCTTTGATTAAAGATACACACCACGTTGGACCCACACACCTCATTTACTAGACGCAAATCGCCCTGTGCCCCCGTTGTACAAGACGCAAAAATGGTCTGTCCTTCGTACAACGGGAAGTTACGCGGAACCACAGCCGTCCGATCGTCGAACGCGGTTTGGCTGGTGATCCAACCAACACCCAAACCGCGTCGAGTGTAAACGGTGAGGATAAAACTTCCAACTTTGCACATTTCCAGAGCCCATCATGATGTTTATATGTCATCCGAACCGTTGATTTTTTTTGGTATACCGACCATTGCAAGTGGGGTCCATAATATGAACAGCTCGGATCATTACGTGAATAGGACGGTATGAGTCGGTGAGGGAACGGTTGGATTTTAAAAGTGCTGATGACACAACTATCGCAGTGCAAAGGGAAGGTTCCAAGATGTTCACTTTTGTGTATCCTCTACAAACCTAACAAAACACCGTCACGGCTTCGGTGGAGATCCCCGGATCCATTAGATGTGGGTGGATCCATGACTGTGGGGCCCACCTTGATTATTTTCCTTACATCCATGCCGTTTATCCGTTTTTGATGGCTCATTTTAGTGCTTGATCCAAAGAATAAAGCAGATCAAAATCTCAGGTGGACTACACTACAGGAAACAGCAGTAGTGACCATTAAAAACTTTTTGTGGGCCACAAAAATTTTGGATCAAGCTAATATTTGTGTTGTCCCTTCATCCAGGTATTTGTGACCTTATTAACAGTTTGGATGGAAAATAAAAAGATCCAGTGGTTCCCAAGAAGTTTTTAATGATGGGTATTCAATCACCACTTTTTCCTGTTGTGTGGTCCACCTAAAATTTGGTTCTGCACCAAAAAATTTTGTACCATGCTCTAAAATGATCTTTCAAAATGGATGGACGGCGTGGATGTAAGTTATATAAATCACGGTGGGTCCCACAGTCCAGGGATCCATCGAAACGGCCTCGGTAAAACACCAGGCTGTGGTCCCACTGAAGCCACGTCTGTGAAACAACACGTTGTATATGTGAAATCTAATCCTTCCATTACGGTGAGATCTACAAACTTAGTGCCGAAGGAATCGCCCAGGGTACAGCTGGTAATCCGCGTTGCCGATTCTTTCAATAAAGAGGGTAAGGTTCCAAGATGTTTCGAGCCAGTTTCCTCTTCAAAGATAGAGAGGCTCTGTGTGGGTCCCGTAGTATATGTGAAATCAATGTATACATTTCGTGAGAAATAGGGATATAGGTGGGCCAGACAAGCTCTGTGCAAGGGAGGGAGAGATGGAAGGGCTCACCATTGTGTTGTTTATGTGAAATCTATCCCCAACCACTGTGTGTGTCAATCATGTTAGGCCCGAGACTCAAAAATCAGACTCATTCGTGATTTAGGTGGACCACACAATTAGAATTGGTGTACAGAGTATTGCTCACCCTCCAAATTATTTCCCTTAGTATGGTGCACCTGAATCATGTATGAGCCTAATTTTTGGTTCTTGGGCCTAAGTTTTGGTATGGTTTGTAATGTTTGGAGTGGATTTCATGTGATCATCATAGTAGGCCATGTAAAAATTAAAAGTAAACGTCTCCTTTCATTTGTTTCCTTTGGTTCAGCCCACCTTAATCATAGATCAACCTAATTTTTTTTTAGCCCTGAGCTTAACCTACTATTACACATAAATGGTTGGGATGGATTTCACATATACACACTACACTATGGAGAGACCTATAAAGAATTAAGGGTGACCCTTCCTCTCCCAATGATATATTAAAAAACAAATAAAAAAGGAGCCCTTGATTTTTTAAGCCCCCACTGTAATGTGTATGTGAGATCCACTCTAACCAAGTAACGATTACATGTGTAACTGCAAGTTAAGCCCTGGGCCATAAATTCAGGATGATGTGTGATTAAGGTGGGAAACAACGAAAGAAACAATTAGGAAAGAGACTTCCACCTTTGATTTTTACAGGGTCCATCGTGATGTTTATATGAATCCACTCTCGCCATTAGATGCCACAACGAAGCTAATTAGGAATGAGATCCAAAAATCAGGTTCATATGTGATTAAGGTGGGCCACATCAGAGGTAACAGTTTGTAGGGTGATTGTTGTCCTCTTTTTGGTTTCTGATAATGTGGACCACCTGAATAACAAATGGGACTGACTTTTGGTCCCTTGCATAATATGTGGTGACACATCTAGTGGTAAACAACATGGTGGGGCCTACCCAAGCTAGTGACCCCTTTTTCCTCCTCTCCCTCGTATTTATTAACATCAATTAACTATTAATTAATCACTAATTTATAAAGTGGTTAGACTTGAAATTTTTTCTTCTTATATTACAAAATTGCCCATGCAAACTCTAATGTGCCGAGATGGGCTATTGTAGTCAGTCCAAGCTTGGCCAATAAAAAAACAAGCTTGCATTTTAAGCCAGGGGTTTCATGAGGTTCCACTTCATGTGGACCGTTCAGATTTTCGAGACTCATCAGATATGATGAGTTCTCAAAAAGTTTGTATGTAGTACGTATGAACTGGTTCACAAGTGAGCATTTTGGTGTGTGTGGTGTGTGTATATATATATATATATATATATATATATATATATAGAGAGAGAGAGAGAGAGAGAGAGAGAGAGAGAGAGAGAGAGAGAGAGAAACGGAAAAGCTCACCTGTGAACCAGTTCGTACTTACTATGTACGAACTTTTTTGAGAACCCATCATACATGATGTGGATCTAAAATCTAAACCGGTCATGTGAAGTAGCACCTCGTGAAACCCCCGGGCCCAAGTTTTACTTTGATCTAAAACTTTGATAGGCCATGAAAAATTAAAACAGTTTTCTCCCTTGATTTGCATTTCTCTTTGCTATGGCCCACTAGAATTTTAGATCGGGGTGAAAATTTGTTACACAGGGTTTCATGGGATTCCGCATCACCTCACCCATCCATCCCATGAGGTCGAGCTGTGTCAGCCCCACCGTGATGCATTTCAAACATCTACCCCATCAGTCAGATGCACCATTCCATCGTGGGCCTAGGTCTCAAAAATCAAGTCAATCTGTGACTTGTGTAGGCCACACCACATACAGAAGTGGAGAGGGGTCGTGCACCATTAAAACATTCATAACCAGTTTTGAGGGCCCACCAAGATGTGGTTTGCAAATCCAGCCCATCCATTATGTGTGTCCCACTTGAATGAGGGTTCAGACCAAGTTTCAGGCGCATGCAAAACTCAGGTGGGCCCCACCAAGTGCTTTTTAATGGTGTCTTCACCTAATTTTAGATGGTATGGCTATATATATATATATATATATATATATATATATATATATATATATAAGTTCTCGAGTTTCAACATGGGTTCGAGCACCAATCGTGGTGTGAGTGCGTGAGCGTGTGTGAGTGAATGTGATTTTTTTTAAAAAAAATACCAGCCACTTGGATCTTAAGTTGTGGTACACCTGGTGATATACATTCAAACTATTGAGTGAATACAAAATCCAACCCCTCTAATTAGTTGGGCCCACCATCAGGATAATGTAGTACAAAAATCAGCAAAATTTATTCATCGGATGGACTACACCAAAGAAAAATAATATCTATCCATTGATAAATAACAAAATGCAAGTGTGGTGTGCTAGATGAGCGGATGGGGGCTGATTTTTACCAAAGGAAATTTTCATTGTGGTCCCAACTTATTGGATTGATTAGATGTTGCAAGGTTGGAAGTTATCCACTAGGTGGACCCTAACTTGTGATTCAATGCGAAATGGTACTACTAGGTCTCCCATGAGGTTGAGTTATGGGGGGCACAATGTGATATGTGTAGACATCCACACCGTGCATTTGGTAGGTCCCCTTTAAGTTATCGGATGTATCAGAAATCAACTGTATTGGGAACTTAAATGCGCCACAACATCTAAAATCATAAGAAATCATGCCTAAAACAACTAAAAACACTTGGTGGGGCCCACCTGAATTTTGAAATGTCATAAAATTTGGTGTGACTCCTCATCCAAGTGGGACACACAATGGATGATCTGGATGTCTGAACCACATCTCAATGGGCCTATATATAATTAGGAAGGTTTTAATGGGATGGCAATCACTCTCAATTGTTGTTAGTGGTGTGGCCCACTTAATTTATGGATTGGTCTGATTTTTAGGTCCATAGTTCACCATGAAATAATACAATCAATTAATGTGATGAATGTCTATCACACATCAAGGTTAGAACTGGGCATTTCTAACCCAATCCGGTGGATCCGACCCGATCCAAACCGAATCGACAGCCTGGATCGGTGCAGATCGAGTAGGGCCAATCAGATTCGATCGTTCATCGGATCAAGTTCAGATCAGTGGCTAATCCATACCGATCCGATCCGGGATCCGATCCAATCTGATCCGCAGAATGTTCATTAACACTACTTCCTGTAGTGTTGTCCACTTGAGAACGGGAAATACCTCCTTTTTTATTTAGTACCATAAAATGATCTAGAAAAATAGATGAACGGCATGGATGAAATAAATATATCATGTGAGTCCACAGAGCACCAACCATCAGCCAGGGGCGATGGCAGGGGAGTAGCCAATCCTCTCTCAGCTCATGGCTTGAGGTACACATCAAGCACCTAGCTAAGAGAGAGGGAGGGAGGGAAATAGTTCTATGCGGTCGAGCTCATGGGAACTTCCCATGAGGTTGAGCTGTGTGGGCCCCACTGTGATGCGTGTCGAACATCAACACTGTGCATTTGATGGATTCCCTTTAAATTATGGGATATCCCAAAAATCAGCCGTATACGGAACTCGGGTGAGCCATACCATCTAAATCATGCGAAGACATTACTAAAACATATGAAAGCACTTGGTGGGGCCCACCTAAAATTTGGATGCATCTGAAACTTGGTTTGACCCCTCATCCAAGTGGGACACACATAATGAATGGTTTGGATTTGTGAACCACACCTCGGTGGACCCAAAAAATGATTATAAATATTATAATTAGAGGGTAACCCATAAACGTACGTGAAGCATTCACGGACTGGTATAGTCCACTTGAGCTTTGGATATGCATCAATTTTGGGTTCAACTACTAAAATGATCTGAAAAAATAAATAAACGGCGTGGATAAACTACATGCATTCACGGTAGGCCACAACAGAGTTTAGCCAGTATAGTGGATAAACCACATGACAGACGGCAGTTTCTTGCTGTGCACGTCAACACGGGGCGGATTAGATAATGACAAGTTGAGTAGCGAGTTGGCCACCGGAGTGAAGTCACCAAGTTCTGTCAGCCCCACTATGATGTATGTGTTATATCCACACCGTTCGTCTATTTTTAGATATCATTTCAGGGTACGAACCAAAGAATGAGGAAAATAAAAATCTGTAGTGAACCCCACCAAAGAAAAGAGTGGGGAGAGTAATTAATTCCCACCGTTGAAACTATCCAAAGGCCCATCATAATGTTTATTTGAAATTCAACCTGTTCAAAAGTTAAAAAAGACATGAAATAAGGGAAACATAAATATCAACTTGATCTAAAACTTTTGTGGCCTTTAGAAGTTTTTAACGATGGGTGTCACTGTCCCACTGTTTTGTGTGCTGGGGTCCACTGAAGCTTTGGATTTGACACATTCTTTGGATATTGCCCTAAAATGATCTCTCCGAATGGATGGAAGGTGTGGATACAAAACATACATCATGGTGGGGCCCATGGAACTTGCTTACGTAACTTGAGTAGCTAGTCTAGCTAGTCCCTGCTGAACCTGTCAGTAGCTAATCTACGCCCATCAACACAGTGTTGTGCAGAGACAAGCATAGACGCGCCTCGAGCTCCGAGTTGTACAAACAGTTCAAATGAGATCAAAATTACATGGGCCTCACAATGATGTATTTATTATATCCATACCGTTTATCCATTTTTTATGATCATTTTATAGCATTTGAAAAAAAAATAAAATGAATCATATCTAAATCTTAAATGGACAACATCAAAAATAGCAGCGAGGATAATGATTTTCACCGTTAAAATATTCGTAGGGCCCACCATAACATTTATTTTCCATCTAATCTGTTAATAAGGTTTTAAAAAATAGATTGATGAAGAGGAAAAACAAATTTCATATTAATCCGAAACTTTTGTGATCTCCAAAAGGGTTTCATCGGTAAACATTTAATCCCCCACTGTTTTTTACAGCGTGGTCGAACTGATCTTTAGATTTGTCTTATTTTTCGGCTCAAGCCTTAAGAAGAACTCTCCAAATGGATGGACGGTTTCGATATAACACATACCATATAATTTGATCTACAGACCTAATCCGATCTAAAACATACCCAATTCGATCTGACTTGTTTTTCCTGACCGAGTCGAACTCAGTTCAGGTCAGGCCAACCGTGCATTGGATTGGTTCGAGTCAGATGTCCCGAACTCGGTCCCGAATCGAATCGAGTTCGGGTCAACCCATATAGGTTTCGGACCGAATCAAGTTGGACCTAATCTGATCCGACTCAATCCAATGCCCAACTCCCAACTCCAATCACGGTGGAGCTCATTGAGCTCAACCTCATGGAAAGCTTCACCTGATATACATATTGAGAGATCCTCTCATGAGAACCGTTCTCAAGAGACCTTTACGAGTACTTTTGACATGCGGTGCATGTGGGCATAAAATTCAAACGGTTTGCTACATGACTCACTTCATGAAGACCTCGGGGCTAACTTAATGGTGGGTGTCCTACTCTGCAGTGACCCACCCGATTTTTGGATCAGGCTGATTCTGAACACCAAAGGGTTTCATGAGGTGATGCATCCAGTGAACGGACTGGATTTCGTGAACATATCATGTAAGACGAGTTCTGGGGGGAACGGATTAGGTTTTACCCTTGCCGTGGGGCCCACTTTGATGATGTGTTGTATATCCATGCCGTCCATCCGTTTCTCAGCCCATTTTAGGACTGAGACCCAAAAATTATACATATCCAAATCTCAGGTGGACCACACCACAGGAAACAGTGGTGATTGAGTGCCTTACCATTAAAAATTCCAAAGGGCCCATCTTAAGGTTTTCGTAATTTTTATTTACAATCCAACCTGTTGATAATGTCAATAATATCTAGATAAATCTAACATAAGAAGTTCAGATTGATCCAAAACTTTTTCGGCCCACGAAAAGTTTGTAATGGTATTTCATCACTGTTTCTAGTGGTATGGTCCACCTGAGATATGGATCTTAATTAAGGTTTGGTATCTAGCACTAAAATGAGATGAAAAAACAGATGGACGGTGTGAATATACAAAAAAATAATAATAAATAATAAATAAAATAAAATACATCAAGGTGGGAACCCCACTTATAACATACCTGTTCTTGAAGGTTCCCGTTCATAGCTTGTACAGGCGCCTCCACGCAATCCTCAAAGCCAACCTGGAACTCCTTAGGCTCCTCCACGCCATCTTCACTAAGGACACGGGCTCAACACGGGCGGGGGTAGTACGCAATCCGCGATGAAGAACTCAACATCGACAATCACGGGCTCCGTCATGAATTCTGTGTTTGAACATTTAAAAACAAAAAACAAAAACAAAACAAAAAACCAAAATCAAACACACACACACAAAAATCCCAAAAGATTTCTTAGAGAATTTTTTTATAAAATGGTTGAACTGACCTGATAGATGAGGATGAGAGCCCCGTAAATGAAAGAAATCTTAATGAAGGGGAAGGAAGGACATGTTTGTATTTATACCGATGCGCGCCTGCACGGTGAGTTCAGTTGATCCATGACAGGGACCCACCATGACGTATGTTTCTTACATCCACCACGTCCATCTGTTTTGACAGCTCATTTTAAGGCATGATCTAAAAAATGAATCAGATCCATATCTCAGGTGGACCATACCACAGGAAACGATGGTGACTGATCATTAGAAAGTTCTTGGGGGGCACGAAAGTTTTGAATTGAGTTGATATTTGTGTTTTCGCTTCATCAAGGTCTTTGTGACCTTATCAACAAGTTGGATGTAAAATAAACATTCTGGTGACCTCCAAGAATTTTTAAATGGTGAGTATTCAATCAACACTGTTTCCTGTGGTGGGATCCACTTAAAGGATGGATCTGCTTAAATTTTTAGATCATACCACAAAACGAGCTGTAAAAACGTATGGACGGTTTGGATGTAAGTAACATAAATCTATGTGGGCCCCATAGCGGGGATCTACCAAAGCCACGCCCACGGCAACGCGTGTTGGTTGGGATCCACGCAAAGCATGAAATTCGCGAACGCGGATTTTCCATCGATGTTCTCACCACTTTTTACCGTTGCGTGAAGACTCTTTGAGGCCCACCGTGATGTATGTGTTTTATCCAATCCGTTCATACATTTTTCTAGCTCATTTTATGACTTGAGACCAAAATCGAATTATATTTAGAGCTTAACTGGACCACACCAGAGAAAAAAGTGGGATAATGATGTCCACCGTTGAAACCTTCCTAGGGCCCACAATGATGTTGATTTTCCATCCAACCTGTTAACAAGATCACATAAACCTGTATGAAAGAAAGAAAAAAAAAAAAAAAAAAAAAACTTATATCAGCTTGATCCAATTGAGCTTGAAGCCTTCTAAGGGACCACACTATATTTTTCTGTGGTACGGTCTAGTTGAGCTTTGGATATACATCGTTAGATGGACCATGACCTAAAATAAGCTGAAAAAGCAGATGGACGGCGTGGATAAAACAAGTACATCACGGTGGGCCCCACACAGTCTTCTCGCTATGGTAAATGGTGGTGAGCGCCTCAATATACGATCTGTACGCCTACTGTTCGTCGCATTTCTCCGGAACATGATATTTTGCTTTTTCTCCTGAGTCAAAACACTTATCCACTGCGATACAGCGGGTGAAACACTCACGATCTTTACTTCCATCATATTGTATATATAAAATCCACTCCTTCCATCTGGTTAGATCCCTTTAATTCATTGTACATACAAAAGTTCAGATAATAAATTTCTTGGATAGCAGACTACTAGGAATAATGTAAAATAGCAACTTAAAATAAAATGACGTACATGAATCATAGACCATGCTGATTTTTAGAGTTTTCCTTCAGCGTTGTGAGTCACACCTGATGAACGGCTTTGATTAAAGATAATCGCCTTGTTAGACCCACACGCCTCATTTATAAGACGCAAATCGTATTGTACCATGTTGTACAGGACGCAAATCCCCGCTGGCGGAAATTTCCGACTGTTTTCCGGAAACGGATTGGCTACTCCCCCTGACACCAGCCCCGGAGCTGGTGGTCGGTGCTATGTGGGCTCCACCATAATGTATTTGTTTCATCCATTTTCACAGATCATTTTATGGCTTGATACCAAAAATTAGAGGTTTAAATATCTCACACCACATGAAAACAATAGCGATTAGATATCAACCATTCTCCTATGGTCCACTATACTGTTTATTTGACATCTAATCTTTTGATTAGGTCATACAGGCCCGGACGAAGAGAAAAAACAAATATGAGCTTGATCCAAAACTTTTATGGCCCCTAAAATGTTTCTAATGGTCGACCCTCATTTAACACTGCTTCCTGTAATGTGGTCCATTTGAGGTTTGGATATACCTCATTTTTTGATTCAGATTGTAAATGATCTGTAAAAACAGATGGATGGAATGGATGAGACACATACATCATGATGTGGCCCACATAGCACCGACCACCAGCCATTGGCTGGTGTCAGGGGGAGTACCCAATCCGTTCCCCTATTTGTTGACAGAATGTCTTGGCCTTGACTTATTTTAGACGAAAAGTAAGCAGTGCAGCTGGTTGCAGCTGGTATGACAACAACTTATAGTACACCCAGCCTATAACTTTCAACCCTCCGTGTTATTGTGCCATCCAATCCATCCAATAAATTGGTCCAGATCATGAGAATTTCTTCGTACAACATTCAGCCATAAGATAATAAGATAATTGAACCGGTAATTTCATATTTATTAATGGATAGAAATAGTTTTATAGTTATCCTGCTTGATGGTTATATGGGCTAATATTTTATTAATCTCATGGTGGGCCCAAGCTATTGGAAGGGATGGATTTTACATTCACTTCATACATTTCGAGTTATCTGTTAGGTGGACTATAACTTTTGGTACAGTCGGTTGTACTTGAAACTTCATTTAGTGACTAGTAACTTCCTCGAAACTTTTTGGAGAAATTTACAACTGTAAACGTTACCTTTTATCCACCGTCTTTTCCAATCGCTCCCAAACTTTACATTTCCAAACTAGACCGTTCTGTACGGACACACTATTTTCAAACGAAAATAACCTTGCATCCCGTAGGCTGCACCAACCATTCTGTAGACATACGACTACGAATTATAACCGTAGCAATTTAGTGAGAAAATAATGTGCCCGTAAGAATGGTTTACCTTGGGAAAGTAAAGTTTGAAAGCGTTTGGAAAAGATGGAGGGTAAAAGGTGGGAAAACAGGGGAACGGATTAGGTACTTCCCCTGACACCAGCCAATGGCTGGTGGTCGGTGCTATGTGGGTTACATCATGATGTATGTGTCTCATCCATGCCATCCATCTGTTTTTACAGATCATTTTACAATGCAAATCAAAAAATGAGGTATATCCAAACCTCAAGTGGACCACATTACAGGAAGCAGTGTTAAATGAGGGTCGACCATTAAAAATATTTTAGGGGCCATAAAAGTTTTGGATCAAGCTCATATTTGTTTTTTCTCTTCATCCGGCCCTGTATGACCTAATCAACAGATTGGATGTCAAATAAATAGTATAGTGGGCCATAGGAGGATTTTAATGGTTGATATCCAATCACTATTGTTTTCACGTGGTGTAGTCCAACTGAGATATTTAAACCTCTAATTTTTGGTATCAAGTCATAAAATGATCTGTGAAAATGGATGAACGGAATGGATGAAACAAATACATCATGGTGGAGCCCATGGAGCACCGACCATCAGCTCCGGGGTTGGTGTCCGGGGGAGTAGCCAATCCGTTTACCACAAATAGCTAAGAGATTTTTCCTACTGTACAAATCACTTATGAGCCCGGCACTGTACTAAGTACTCCCATACTTAGTTTCCAGGAGTACTTCCCTACTGTACGGACACATATTTACTGGACAATAATGCCCTGGATAGCTGGGGGTCAACTATAGCTACGGATTATAACCGTAGCTATTGAAAATGCACCTACTATCAAAAATGTGAGCTTGGCCTCCCTACGGCTACGGATTATAACCGTGGCCATTGAAAAGTACACAGACTAACACAGCAGTATTGCATTTTTTTCTCTCTCTCTCTCTCTCTCTCTCTTTTTTTTTTTTTTCATGGAGAACTTTATTCTACCTACATTTTTCTTTGTTGCATATTTATATAAATATGTATATACAATCATATAAAAAAAATTTCTCTTTTTTTTTTCATTTATTTATTTATTTAACAAGCATATCTCCTAAATCAGATTGAGTTACATGACGTACCATATATGATTTGAGGTAGGAGAAGCTACTTTAGCCAACAAACTTGGTTATTTTCCAAGATTCCATTAGGTCGATGGTCCAAAATCCATTTCATTCACTTCATGGTCGATTTAAATCAGTTCGCGGTCAATTTCATTCACTTCGCGGTGAATTTCATTCACTTCGCGATCAATTTCAATTAGTTCGTGGTGAATTCATTAACTTCGTGGTCAATTTCATAAACTTCACGGTCAATTTCAATTAGTTCGTGGTGAATTTCATTCACATCGCGGTCAATTTCACTCACTTCGTGGTTAATTTCATTTATTTTGCGGTCAATTACAATCAGTTCGTGGTGAATTTCATTCACTTTGCAGTCAATTTCATTCACTTCGTGGTCAATTTCAATCAATTCACAGTGAATTCCATTCCCTTCATTCATTTCGTGGTCAATTTCAATCAGTTTGCGGTGAACTTTACTCTTTTCACGGTTAATTTCAATCAATTCGCGGTGAATTTCGTTCACTTCACTGTCATTTTCAATAAGTTTGCGATCAATTTCACTCACCTTATCGTCATGAATTTCACTCACTTCGCGGTCAATTTCACTCACTTCGAGAGTCGAGAGCAGGTTGGGTCAGGTTAGGAGCAGACTCGACTCTACTCAAGGTAAGCTCACCTTAACTCGATCCACTAGCTCACCTCGAGCTCGACTCGAAAGGTTTGGTAAATAAGCCAAGCTCCAATGGAAAGCTCAAGGCTGAGCTCGAGCTCCAACTCAAGCTCAAGGAGAGCACGAACGAGCCAAGCCAAGCTTGACCCACCTCGACTCGACTCAGCTCGATGTACAGCCTTACCGCGAAGTGAAGGAAATTCACCGCGAATTGAATGAAGTAAATGTAATTGACTGTGAAGTGAAGAAAATTCGCCGTGGAGTGAATGGAATTGACCACGAAGTGAATGAAATTCACTGTGAAGTGAAGAAAATTCACCGCGAATTGAATGTAATTGACCGCGAAGTGAAGGAAATTCACTGCGAAGTGAAGGGAATTCACCGCGAAGTGAAGGAAATTCCATTCACGGCCAATTCCATGCATTTCGCTATCAATTCCATTCACTTCACGGTCAATTCCATAAATTTCATGGTCAATTCCATTCACTACCTTCATTTCGTGGTCAATTCCATTTAATTCACGGTGAATTGCCTTCACTTCGCGGTCAATTCCATGCATTTCGTGGTGAATTCCATTCACTTCGCGGTTAATTCCATTCATTTTGCAATGAATTCCATTCACTTCACTTCACGGTCAAATTCTTTCACTTTATGATCAATTCCATTTACTTCACGGTCAATTTCATGCATTTCGCGTTGAATTCCATTCACTTTGCAGTCAATTCCATGCATTTTGCGGTCAATTCCATTCGCTTCATGGTTAATTCTATTCATTTTGCAATCAATTCCATTCATTTCACGGTCAATTCCATTCACTTCCTTTACTTCACGATCAAATTCCTTCACTTTGTGGTCAATTCCATTCACTTCACGATCAATTATATGCATTTCACAGTCAATTCCATGCATTTCGCAGTCAATTTCATTCACTTCATGATCAATTCCATGCATTTTGCGGTCAATTCCTTTCACTTCGTGGTCAATTCAATTTACTTCACGGTGAATTGTCTTCATTTCGTGGTCAATTTCATGCATTTTGTGGTCAATTCCATTCACTTCGCGGTCAATTCCATTCATTTCATGGTGAATTCCATTCACTTCCTTCACTTCACGGTCAGATTCCTTCACTTTGCTGTTAATTCTATTCATTTCATGGTCATTTCCATGCATTTCACAGTCAATTTCATTCACTTCAAGGTCAATTCCATGCATTTCGCGGTCAATTCCATTCACTCCATTCACTTCACGGTCAATTCGATTTACTTCGCGGTGAATTGCCTTCATTTCGTAGTCAATTTTATGCATTTTGTGGTCAATTCCATTCACTTCGCGGTCACTTCCATTCATTTCCTTCACTTTACGGTAAAATTCCATCACTTCGCAATCAATTCCATTCACTTCACAGTCAATTTCATGCATTTTGCAGTGGATTTCATTCACTTCGCGGTCAATTCCATGCATTTCGCGGTCAATTCATTCACTTCACGGTCAATTCCATGCACTTCGCAGTCAATTCCATTCATTTCGTGGTGAATTTCATTCACTTCCTTCACTTCACGGTCAAATTCCTTCACTTCGCAATCAATTCCAGTCAATTCCATGTATTTTGCAGTGAATTCCATTCACTGCCTTTACTTCACGGTCAAATTCCTTCATTTCGCGTCAATTCCATTCACTTCACGTTCAATTCCATGCATTTTGTGGTCAATTCCATTCACTGCATTCACTTTGTGGTTAATTCGATTTACTTTGCGGTGAATTGCCTTCATTTCACGGTCAATTCCATGCATTTTGCAGTGAATTCCATTCACTTCGCCGTCAATTTCATTCATTTCGCAGTCAATTCCATTCAGTTCCTTCACTTCACGGTCAAATTCCTTCACTTCGCGGTCAATTCCATTCACTCCATTCATTCACTTCGTGATCAATTCGATTTACTTCGCGGTGAATTGCCTTCATTTCGCAGTCAATTTCATGCATTTCGCGGTCAATTCCATTCACTTCACGGTGAATTCCATTCACTTCCTTCACTTCATGGTCAAATTCCTTCACTTCATGGTCAATTCCATGCATTTCGCAGTGAATTCCATTTACTTCTTGGTCAATTTTATGCATTTCGCAGTGAATTTCATTCACTTCGCAATCAATTCCATTCATTTCGTGGTTAATTCCATTCACTTCCTGTCACGTCTCGAAAAAATCCGTACAAAGACCCGAGTACCACCTTAGACAGAAATCACTCATGACCAAATCCTTTGGAAATTAGGTGAAATTAACTAAGTGCTAAACTAGATTAGCTGGAAAATTTACCTGAACCACTTTAAATGCGAACTGCAAGACCTAAAACTTGCAGAACTGTTAACGCTACATTACCTTATAATCTAGGATCAATCTCTAAACCCAATTGCTCTCGGGAGCACATTAAAACTCTCTATCGGACCTGTACCGCACATCGAAAGTCCGATTACCACAAAGCTATATGGTTATGACCGCCTTACTGGACTTGACAACATCTCAGAAATCAAATCCAGATAGTACCTAGAAGCGCACAACTTGAGCTCGGAGTGAAGTGTATGAGAAACGTGAATACCTTTAGAAATTGAACTCAGATTTAAGTAAACTGGGTCGTTCGCATACGGGCAAATTTTAAGGTTTCAGACTGTCAGAATCTAACCCAAATACACCCTCAGATCAGGAAAAATTTCATACACATGTCAGTATACTTGTGGCCCTGATCGAGTGGTGGTGACCGTTAAACTAAAACTAGTCCACCACGGTCGATCTGTCAATCCAATCGGACCAAAAACTTAACTCGACTTAGATCTAATGCCAGGGAGCTCAAGTCCAACCGCACGCAGAAAAGGGGCCTCCAGAAGTGCTCTGTTGGATCGAAACAACCCCTATTTAGCTATAACCTAAGTATACAATGACCCTGGGGCCATTCCCATCAGTTCTGGGCCTATAAAAGGACCTAAAACCCTCACTCTCTCATGTCATACGAATTTGCAACCCTAAGAGAGAGAAGACAGAAAAGAGAGAAGGAAAGAGAGAAAGTGAGAGAGAGAGAGAGAATTTGAGTTAGTTCCTGGGATTTATTCCCGACGCTCCACGTGCTTAACCATTATTCTTGTATCGCTATACGGGCGATTCCGACGCTGTTCTTGGGTAAGAAATCCTAACCTTAATCTGTTTCAGGGTTTTAAATAGTGTAAGGGATAGAATAGCTAACATATTTCATGCTATAGGTTGCCGTTGTACCACAGACAAAGACTTAGTGTTTAAACTGAGTTCGATATGAATCTACCGGCGAAAGGTACGGACTATAAATGTTTAGGTTATGATTTTTAAGGCTTTCAATGTTAGTAATGATTTATGACTGACTTGATTGCTATCACATGCTTAGATACAATGTTTTCCGCGTTTTATACACATATATGAACTATGTCGAATATAGTGTATTCCATGTGTTTGTAGATATGATTGAATGAGTATGTAATTTGAATTCGTGCTTGCCATGATTATTAAATATGGATATATGCTTGTTGTGTATGTGGCAACTCTTTTGTAAAAGGGTTTGCCAGAATATATGTTATAACTAGCCTAATACATGTATGTTGAAATGTGTAGTTTAAGTGTTTGATAAATTGCCTCAATGAGGATATGCCTATTGAAATGCATGTAATGAGGGTGTTGAGATAGGATTCTCAATCCCCTTAGCTATGGTTGTAGTTTCCTCTATGTAACCTATATTACTACTACGTGTTGTATGGTCGAAATGCCTATGCATGCTAACATGTACACTATGTGTTTGTTGAAATACTCAAATGAGACTTATATTTATGTTGGTTGCTACATGATTTTTGGAACTAGCACATATGTATTTCTATCGTATTTGAAGTATGTTTGGGGCTACGATGTAGTCCGGGCAATCGGTAACTGGTTACGACTGAGTGGCTGACTTAGTTTCAGCCACGACAGATACATTCGACGAATCTGAGTCGTATGTCGTTTGACGATAGTGGTTAGGCTACGCAGAATTCTTATGCACTCCATGTCGATCAAATCAACATGCGCTCTTACTAGTCGAGCTTGTCTAGCAAACCCGATTGGCCCGATGTATGTTCACCATGTATGGACGCTACTGGTTGAATCTAAGGTACCAAACTCACCAGTGGAAAGCCCATTTAACCTTAGTACCTCGATCCGCTAAGACTCATGAGCCGGGCATGGTGGTATGGGACACTGTGGTCGAGTTGTCGACCTACGCTGGGGCGACGAGCCTCTCCGTAGTGACCAATGAGCAACATCGCCTCGTGAGTCAAATACGATGGTATGAGACACTGTATTTGAACTGTCGGCCTACACTGATCAGGTGAAGAGCCCTTTGTAGTGACCTCGAGCATACTCTGAGACTGCGTTGAGGCGACGAGTCTTTCTATAGCAATTAGAGTATAAACTAGGCCTATACTGATCAAGTGACGAGCCCTTTGTAGTGACCTAGAACCGCAATATCGTATGAGATTTGCTAGGACTGACGACCCTATAATGGATCATTGTTTGAGCATTGATATAAGGGAGGTATCTTAGCTTCCCAATCCTACTGTATGAATAAACCTAAGTAAGAACCTGGTTAATCACGAGCATGCACTGCATTACGTGTGCCTTTGGCATAGCAGGTCAAGCACTGAGGAAGGGTTGCATGCTGCGATCGCGAGATGAATTCACTGAGGGAGCGTAGGTGAGGGCATGCATCATTATTTCATATCAACCTTACATTAACAAGAGTACGTAGGACCTGATTGTTGTATTGCGTTATCATTACTACGTGACTGAATCAATAACATGTTAACCTTTGCTTTATAGATCTAATGCATTGATCACTCACTCCCACGTTCTGGGATGGTGTTGAACACACCAACCAGACTCTATCCTAGCTGTAGGTGGTGGTGACGCCTAAGTGGTGGAGCCAGACTTTGAGGATGACGAGGAGGCATTCTCCTACATGCAGTTCTCGGGCGGGTTCATGTGAGTCGTGTCCTGATCGACGGGGCTTGCATGGTCGCTGATTAGATGACATTACACCTTTTGTATATTTTGACACTTTACATGTAAATTATTGACCTGGTAACATAATCATACCCAGGAGACCTATGATTACTTATATGTTTATATATCTATCACAGTCTTCTGCTTGCTTAACTTAATCATTTCTGGAGTATGATATGTTATTTGGTTTAATCTCATTCATGTTTAATGTGCTAATACAGACAACATTTAATCATCATTATTTATGTTGCATAAGTGATGCATTGGAACTCGGGAGTTGAGCTCCTGCTCGACCTACAATTTTTAGAGCATGATTTGGATTAAACTAGACCTGGGTTATGGTCACACGACGCACGCTAAAACGTTTCGACGTAGGAGGGTGCAAGAAAACGTAAAAATAGACTTAGGATTTCTAATTTCGCCAAACGGCAAAATCGACCACCGAGATCGGGCCTGTACACACCCGTGATCACGTCAAATGATCTCAACCCACTTCTAGACCGTAAATCAATGGGTTTAGATGAAAATCTAACAGGTCCCATCCTCGACAAACCTAAAATACGCGAATGTACGCGAGTGGGGACACGAAATGACTCAAAACGGGGTCGGGCCTAAATCGATCAGTCCAGGGGGATCCAAAGTGGGCCCCACATCATTTTGGCATCCAGGGGGGAGGCCATCGCCTAGACGGTGAGCCCTCGCCGAAACCTCCAGGGATCAGCGATGTCATCACCGGTTCGGCGAGGTCTCACTGATTGCTTGGCCTGGGCCGGTCGGGCCGACGTTGAGTGGGTGTTGTGTGGCCCACCAAATCACCTAAAAGTGGATTGTTCCACTTTATTTGTTCCCCTCCCTCATTTGGCACCCCTTTAAGCTTCCCTTTCTTTCAAGAATCTCATATTTTCTCTCTCAAATCTCCCCTCCATTCTCTCATTTTCTCATTTTCCTTCAAGACTTACATTCCTCCATCGTTTTCCATCAAAACCCCTCTCCTATCTCCTTCATTTCCCTTCATTGAGTGCTCAAACCTTCCTTTGAGTCACAAAAACCCCAAGGTTCAACAACCCATCCTATTTTCCCATTTTACTCCACTCCAATGGCTCTATTCGAGCTTGTGACAGCCATTTTCTCAATTTTCATGCTTCTTTCTCTCATGGGAAAAAAGAGAGCTCCTTCGGATGAAGCTGGACCTAGCCGCCCTACCCGTTCGAGGAAGCAAAGAGGCGCCACCGCAGGTTCAAGCGTTGAACAAGAGATACGGACTAAGCGGGACTTCGATCCGCAGGCTCCTCTCCTAAGGACCTTGCTGGCTGATTTGTCTCATGGGAGATATGAGGGCCGTAGGATCCTTTTTTAAGCACATGTGGATGAGGGGCTCTTTGAAGACTATCTGCTGATGGACCTCCTGGTGGAAGCTGGGTGGGGTCCCGTATTTGAGGGAAAGTCTCGTGCAAATGTGGGCACTGTCCGAGCCTTCTACGCCCATATTCGAGAGCCTACGTTGGAGCCTTAGTAGTTTAAAATTCTCGTGGGAAGGCGGGATGCCACGGTTGATGTGGGCTTAATAGTCCAACTTGTGGGAATACCACTTAGAGACGTCCATGCTAGTGAGGAGAGTCTTAGGACTGTGCATGAGAGGGATTGCCGCACGCAATTCCTTTGTGTCCAATTGGCCGACTGGAATCCAAACAATAGCCTCCTAGCAACCAATATGACTGACGACTTTCGCCTGCTCCACCACATCTTCACGTACAACATGTACCCCAAATGGAGCAATCGTAGCGAGTGCACACGCCTAATGGTATATTTTCTGTACAGATCTGGGTAGGGAGAAAAGTTGTGCGTGCCTACGTACGTGCTGCGACAGATAGTTTTGGTTGCACGCCCTACTAGGACCACCATCTCACTTCCATTCGGCCGACTTATATGCAAGCTTGCACGTGAATTCGGCTACGGACTTGGCGCAGAACTTCTTGTGCCGATCCATTTCATCAACGACACTACTCTCAAACACATGAAGATTGGGCCGCGACAGTGTCAAGCCCGACTCAACGACAGTGAAGATGAGACGGAAAGCGAAGAAGATGAGAGTGATGAAGAAGGAGATGAGATAAGGGAAGAAGGAGAGCAGGAAGAGGAAGAGGAGGCCCAAAATACTGATGAGGGCTCTCCTCCTACTTCACAAGAGCGATCTACTATGGATCAGGCTGCTTCAGAAGCCCGCTGGGCTCGAATTGAGGAGAGCCAAGCCGCCCTGTGACAGGAGGTCGGACAGGTTCGAGCCGAACTTGGACGGGCTCGAGCCAAGCTTGATAAGACCGAGGCCTTCGTGAAACAGAAATTCAAGAAGGTGTCTCGCACATTAAAGGCTATCCTGTGATGTGTACAGGATAAGGGTGCACCTCCTCCATCGCCCGATTCTGATGACTAGGCATACATATAGCTGTCTTCTAGTTTGTTTGTTTGTTTGCTTACTTGTTTCTATCTATAGCCTTGATGGGCTTAGTAGTATGGTAGGGTTAGTTGTGTGTTTTAGTGTTTAAGGCTTTCGTTAGATTAGTTCACATGTGTTTCCTGTCATGATCCATGTAATTCCGCATCTCATGTATTGTGACAAATTTTAGTAAATGAAATGCATGAAGTTTCTTTAAGTTGTGTGTTAATGCTGTGGTTGAGTTGTGAGTATGCTGAATCTGAACTGGGTTGCACCCTATGTTGAATGCAGAGAATGCCATCTAAGAGCTCACGGAGCTCAGCACGTCTCTCACTGGGAGAATCGTTTGATGGGGCCTCTCCCCTAAACGATAGCCATATGGACCCCAACTTGAGTCTGACTTAAGAGACCATGCCAGATTCTCAGCCGGCCCCTGGCCCCACTACTAGGCCGACACTTGTGGTACCACCTGTTACACCGTCGGTTCCTAAGCAAAACTGTGTGTCTACCTCGACGCCTCAGATACCACTGTCCGCTCCACCTAATAGGCTGGAGCAGATGATGTTGTTGATGCAGCAGTAGCAGATACAGCAACAACAGCAGCAGTAGTAGTTTCTGGCTACCATGGCGGGGATTTTTGCCCAGAGTATGGGGGTGACTCCACCTGCATCACCTCTGCGCCCTGTTGGGAAAATGAGTGCCAGCGGCACATTCGAGCGATTCTAGCGCTTGTGGCCTCCTACCTTTGCGGGTACTCATCGACCCGAGTAGGCCGAGTATTGGTTTGACCGCATCTCCAAGATGCTGAAGCCGCTGCACTGCACTGAGGCAGAGCAGGTTGAGCTAATCACCTTCATGTTTGAGAAGGAGGCCAGCCTCTGTTGGGATAATGTCCTTCGGACTGTTGCCGTTGGATACGTATGGACGTGGGTAGCTTTTGAGACCTGCTTCCATGAGAAGTATTATCCCCTCACTTATCGGCATGAGAAGGAAAGTGAGTTTCTTCGCGTCCGTCAGGGAGGGATAATAGTGGCAGAATACGAGAACCAGTTCATGGAGTTGGGCCGGTACGCTTTGTTGATATTGGCGGATGAGCCGATACGTATGTGGCAATTTTCTGAGGGTCTGCGACCCAAGATCCGCTCGAAGATGTGCTGCGTTAACATACCCAGCTATGTTGAGCTAGTGAGCATGTCTATGCGAGCTGAGCAGGACGAGGATAGGTAGTCCCGTATGAGAGCACCTATGGTTCCTAGGCCGCGACCGGATCTTCCGAGCAGACCGTTCCTCGGTAAGAGGCCGAGTACAGATTCACCGCCCAGGCTTATGGTTGCACCAGCCCCGATGAGACGAACTAACGTGTGGTGTACCTACTGCAAGAGGTCAGGCCACACGGAGACAAATTACTTCACCAGGATGAGGGACAGCGGGTTTTCGCCACCTCAGAGGATCAACCG
The DNA here is from genome assembly GCA_021015155.1 of Magnolia officinalis. Taxonomy (NCBI): domain Eukaryota; kingdom Viridiplantae; phylum Streptophyta; class Magnoliopsida; order Magnoliales; family Magnoliaceae; genus Magnolia; species Magnolia officinalis. The sequence goes on along the minus strand of JAJHSJ010000017.1, from coordinate 56,701,339 downwards.
CCAGCTTCCTCAAGTCATATCAGTACCACCTCTGCGATCAGCACTAGCGCATCCATCATTTCGGCCACCTGCACCTCGGTTCAGGCCGCCTAGCGACCTATGGTACCACAGTCGAACCGCCCGCAACAGGCCCGTGTGCATTCACTCACAGCTGAGGCATCAGAGGTAGCACCTACAACACCTATGACTTTTGAAGTCATGGCTCACGTTCAAGGTACACCTGTCTTCTTGTTGGTGGACACCAGGTCCACTATCTCGATCATATCATGTGCAGCAGTCAAGCAATTGGGATTGAGTACGGCTTCCGCAAAGGGAATGAGGATCCTTACAGCTACAAGGACTTTTTCAGACGTTAGTATGACTTGTGAGGGTTGCTCGATAGACCTAAGAAGCAGGACAGTACTTGTGAATTTGATCGTTGACCCACTATACCACTACGACGTTATCCTCGGTATGGATTGGCTCACCAAGATGAAGCGGAGATTGATTGCGATACCTGGATAGTGATAGCCTACAGACCTGAGGGCACGGTCTTTACTTTTCCAGTGCAGGTCAGTTGGCCCTGCCGTGTTAGCTACTATGCCACCTTGTTAGAAAGTGTAGATGGTCCGACACTTGATGGCATGCTAGTGGTTCGGGATTTCATGGACATGTTCAGGGCGATACCTGGACTACCTCCTCGGCACGATATCGACTTTACTATCGACCCGATGCCCGGTGCGACACCCATTTTGCTACCAACATTCGCATGCCTCCATGCGAGATGGAGGAACTGAGGGGGCAGATTGATGACTTGTTGAAGGCAAGTTTTATATGACCCAGTGTGTCCTCTTGGGGGGCGCCCGTGTTGTTCGTGAAGAAGAAAGACGGTTCATTGCGATTATGTATTGATTATCACACTTTGAATCAGGTGACGGTGAAGAACAAGTATCCTTTGCCCAAGATAGATGATCTGTTTGATCAGTTGAAGGGGGCACGATACTTTTCAAAGATTGATCTACAGTCAGGATATCATCAGTTGTGCGTCAGGGATGAGGACGTGCAAAAGATGGCTTTCAGGACTAGTTTCGGACACTATGAGTTTCTTGTGATGTCGTTCGGCCTTACGAACGCACCGGTCGTCTTCATGGACTTGATGAACAGGGTGTTTCGGCCATTTCTCTCCTTGGTCTGGCAAGGTACTACCGTCAATTTATTGGGGACTTCTCCAAGATTTCCATACTGTTATCTCAGTTGACACGGAAGAATTTGGAGTTCACCTGGAATGAGAAAGCGGAAGGAGTTTTTCAGGAGCTAAATGACAAGCTAACGTCCGCCCCTGTGCTAGTATTGCCAGAGCAGGGGGTTAGGTATACTATATAAACCGATGCATCTCACATTGGTCTTGATTGTGTTCTTATGCAGAAGAATAGGGTGATTGCTTACGCCTCGAGACAGTTGAGGAAACACGAGGAGAACTACTCTATACACAACCTAGAGTTAGCAGCCGTCATTTTTGCACTGAAGCTCTGGAGACATTACCTCTATGGAGAGGAGTTTGAGCACTTTTGCGATCATAAGAGTCTCAGATACACATTCACTTAGTGGGACCTAAATATGAGGCAGCGGCGATGGATGAAAACCTTGAAGGACTTTAAGTTCGAGGTCTCCTACCATCCGGGCAAGGCTAACCTTGTGGCTGATGCGTTAAGCCGTAAAAAGATCATAGAGTTTGCGGCTCCACTGATGGTGGCAGAATGGGGTATGGTAGAGTTCATGTGAGACTTCGAGCAGAAGCTCACCGGGGAGGAGCCGTTCGAGAGCATTGCGCACGTTCGTGTGCGACCACTTATTGATGATAAGATCATTGAGGCCCAAAAGGACGACGAACGATTGTCTGAGCTTCAAGAGTAGGCTAGCGACGATGAGGATGCCGAGTGGAGAGTTGGTACGAATGGGGGCTTACGTTACGGTGGCCTCCTATGAGTCTCGAATCTTCATGGCTTAAGACAGGAGGTCCTCGAGGCAGCACATAGTTCGAAATCGGCGATGCATCCTGGAAGCACGAAGATATATCGAGACATGAGGCGTTCGTACTAGCGGGACAACATGAAGGTCCACATAGCAAATTATGTATCCCGTTGTCTCACATGCTAGCAGGTCAAGGCAGAGCATCGCCGACCTCCTGGACTGCTTCAGCCCATGCCCATAGCAGAATGGAAATGAGACTTCATCTCTATGGATTTTATCTCTAGGCTATTGAAGACTAGGAAGGGACATGATTCCTTTTGGGTGATTGTGGACCAGTTAACGAAATCGGTCCATTTTCTCCCTATTAAAGTTTCGAACTCGGCAGACGACTTGACCAGGTTGTATATTAAGGAGATTGTGCGTCTACATGGAGTTTCCCTGGAGATCGTGTCGAACTGAGAATGCAATTCACATTTATCTTCTGAACTCGTATCCAAGAAGCAATGAGTGTGAAGTTGAAGTTCATTACTGCGTTCCACCCACAGACTGACGGGCAGATGGAACGAGTAAACCAGGTGTTAGAGGACATGTTGCGAGCTTACATGCTGGATTTCAAGGACAGTTGGGACGATTGTCTCCCTTATGCAGAGTTTGCGTATAACAACAGCTTTCAGGCGAGTATTAACATGACTCCCTATGAGGCCTTGTATGGGCGCCCCTGTCGGGCACCGCATTGCTAGGCGAAGGTTGGTGAGAAGAGCCTGATTGGCCTGGAGTTAGTTCAGGCAACCTCAGAGAAGATCAACATTATCAGGCGTCGACTTCTGGAAGCACAAAGCAGACAGAAGAGCTACGCCGATACGAGGCAACGACAGTTAGAGTTCGAGGTCGGGGACCATGTATTTCTGAAAGTATCTCCCATGAAGGGAATCCTTCGGTTTGGGAAGAAGGGAAAACTCACGCCATGATTCATTGGCCCATTCCAGATACTGGATCGAGTGGGGGTGGTCGCATACCGCCTTGCTTTGCCCACACCACTCGCGGGTGTGCACAACTTATTTCATGTATCTATGCTGAAGAAATACATTCCTGATCCTTCCCACATTATCAAGTGGGAGCAGGTGCAGTTGAGTGAGGATGCTACATATGTACTGCAACCAACGCGTATCCTAGAAAGGAAGGAGCAGGTATTGCATAGCAAGGTTATCCCACTTATGAAAGTGTTGTGGACGCACCACATTGAAGAAGAGGCTACTTGGGAAACAGAAGCCAAGGTTCGAAAAAACTACCTTTAGATTCTCGAGGAATACGATAAGGTACTAATTTCGAGGACAAAATTTTTCTTTAAGGGGGGTAGATTGTCACGTCTCAGAAAAATCCGTACAAAGACCCGAGTACCACCTCAGACAGAAATCACTCATGACTAAATCCTTCAAAAATTAGGTGAAATTAACTAAGTGTTAAGCTAGATTAGCTGGAAAATTCGCCTGAACCACTTTAAATGAGAACTGCAATACTCAAAACTTGCAGAACTATTAACGCTAAATTACCCTATAATATAGGATCAATCTCTAAACCCAGTTGCTCTCGGGAGCACATTGAAACTCTTTATCGGACCTGTACTGCACGTCGAAAGTCTGATTACAGCGAAGCTATACGGTTATGACCACCTTGCTGAACTTGACAACCATCTCGGAAATCAAATCCAAATAGTACCTAGAAGCGCATAACTTGAGCTCAGAGTGAAGTGCGTGAGAAACGTGAATACCTTTAGAAATTGAACTCAGATTTAAGTAAACTGTGTCGTTCTCTTGCGGCCAATTTTAAGGTTTCAGACCGTCAGAATCTGACCCAAATACACCCTCAGATCAGGGAAAATTTCATACACATGTCAGTGTACTTGTGGCCCTGATCGAGTGGTGGTAACCGTTGAACTGAAACTGGTCCACTGTGGTCGATTTGTAAATCCGATCAGACCAAAAACTTAACTTGAACTAGATCCAATGCCATGGAGCTTAAGTCCGACCACAAGTAAAAAAGGAGCCTCCAGAAGTGCTCTGTTGGATCGAAACAACCCCTATTTGGCTATAACCTAAGTATAAAATGACCCTGGGGCCATTCTCATCAGTTCTGGGCCTATAAAAGGATCTAAAACCCTCACTCTCTCATGTCATACGAATTTGCAACCCTAGGAGAGAGAAGAGAGAAAAGAGAGAAGGAAAGAGAGAGTGTGAGAGAGAGAGTTGGAGTTGGTTCCTGGGATTTAATCCTGACGCTCCACGTGCTTAACTACTATTCTTGTATTGTTATACGGGCAATTCCGATGCCGTTCTTGGGTAAGAAATCCTAACCCTAATCTGTTTCAGAGTTTCAAATAGTGTAATGGATAGAATAGCTAACCTATTTCATGTTATACGTTGTTGTTATGTCGTAAACAAAGACTTAGTGTTTAAACTGAGTTTGATACAAGTCTATCGACGAAAGGTGCGAACTATAAATGTTTAGGTTATGGTTTTCAAAGCTTTCAATGTCAGTAATGATTTATGACTGACTTGATTGCTATCACATGCTTAGATACGATGTTTCCCGCGTTTTACACACATATATGAACTATGTCGAATATAGTGTATTCCATGTGTTTGTAGATATGATTGAATGAGTATGTAATTTAGATTCGTGCTTGCCATGATTATTAACTATGGATATATGCTTGTTGTGTATGTGGCAACTCTTTTGTAACAGGGCTTGCCAGAATATAAATTATAGCTAGCCTAATACATGTATGTTGGAATGTGTAGTCAAGTGTTTGATAAATTGCCTCAATGAGGATATACCTGTTGAAATGCATGTAATGAGGGTGTTGAGATAGGATTCTCAATCCCCTTAGCTATGGTTGTAGTTTCTTCTATGTAACCTATATTACTACTACGTGCTGTATGGTCGAAATGCCTATGTATGCTAACATGTACACTATGTGTTTGTTGAAATACTCAAACGAGACTTATATTTATGTTGGTTGCTACATGCTTTTTAAAACTAGCACATATGCATTCCTATCATATTTGAAGTGTGTTTGGGGCTACGATGTAGTCCAGGCAATCGGTAACTAGTTCCGACTGAGTGGCTGACTTAGTTTCAGCTACGACAGATACGTTCGACGAATCCAAGTCGTACGTTATTTGACGACAGTGCTTAAGACACGCGGAATGCTTATGTACTCTATGTCGATCAAATCAACGTGTGCTCGTACTAGTCGAGCTTGTCTAGTAACTCGATTGGCCCGATGTATGTTTACCATGTATGGACGCTACTACTTGAATCTAAGGTACCAAACTCACCAGTGGAAAGCTCGTTTAACCTTGGTACCTCGATCCGCTAAGACTCATGAGCCGGGCATGGTAGTATGGGACACCGTGGTCGAGCTGTCGGCCTATGCTGGGGCGATGAGATTCCCCGTAGTGACCAGTGAGCAACACTGCCTCGTGAGCCAAATACAGTGGTATCGGACACTGTATTCGAGCTGTCAGCCTACACTGATCAGGTGACGAGTCCTTTGTAGTGACCTCGAGCATACTCTGAGACAGCGTTGAAGCGACGAGTCTTTCCGTAACAACTAGAGTATAAACTAGGCCTACACTGATTAGGTGACGACCCCTTTGTAATGACCTAGAACCGCAATATCCTATGAGATTTGCTAGGACTGACAACCTTAGAATGGATCATTGTTTGGGCATTGATATAAGGGAGGTATCTTAGCTTCACAATCTTGTTGTATGAATAAACCTAAGTAAGAACCTAACTAATCACGAGCATGCACCGCATTACGTGTACCTTTAGCGTAGCAGGTTAAGCACTGAGAAAAGGTTGCATGCCACGATCATGAGATGAAGTCGCTGAAGGAGCGTATGCGAGGGCATGCATCATTATTTCATATCATCCTTACATTAACAAGAGTACTTAGGACCTGATTGTTGTATCGCGTTATCATTACTGCGTGACTGAATTGATAACATGTTAACCTTTGCTTATAGCTCCACTGAGTTTATCATTCACTCCCACGTTCTGGGACAGTGTTGTACACACCAACCAGACTCTACCTTAGCTGCAGGTGGTGGTGACGCCTACAAGATGGAGCCAGATTTCGAGGATGACGAGGAGGCATTCTCCTGCATACAGTTCTCTGGCGGGTTCATGTGAACTGTGTCCTGATCGACGGGGCTTGCAGAGTTGCTGATTAGATGACATTACACATTTAGTATATTTTGATACTTTACAGGTAAATTATTAACCTGGTAACATGATCATACTCAGGAGACCTACGATTACTTATACGTTTATATATCTATCATAGTGTTCCGCTTGCTTAACTTAATCGTCTCTGGAGTATGATATGTTGTTTTGGTTTAATCTGATTCATGTTTAATATGCTAATACAAACAACATTTAATCATCATTATTTATGTTGCATAAGTGATGCGTTGGAACTCAGGAGTTAAGCTCCTGCTCGACACCCGATTTTCAGGGCGTTACACTTCCTTCACTTCACGGTCAAATTCCTTCACATCTAGGTCAATTCCATTCACTTCACGGTCAATTCCATGCATTTCGCGTTGAATTCCAAGCATTTCGCAGTGAATTCCCTTCACTTCACGGTCAAATTCCTTCATTTCGCGGTCAATTCCATTCACCTCATGGTCAATTCCATGCATTTCACAGTCAATTCCATTCACTTCATGGTCAATTCCATCCATTTCGTGGTCAATTCCATTCACTTCACGGTCAATTCCATGCATTTCGCAGTTAATTCCATTCACTCCATTCACTACACGGTCAAGTCGATTTACTTCGCGGTGAATTACCTTCATTTCGCGGTCAATTCAATGCATGTTGCAATGAGTTCCATTCACTTCACGGTCAATTTCATGCATTTCACGGTCAATTCCCTTCACTTTGCGGTCAATTCCATTCATTTCGTGGTCAATTTCCTTCTTTCCGTGGTTAATTCCATAAAGGAAATTCACTGCAAAGTGAACGAAATTGACCGCGAAGTGAGAGAAATTGACTGCGAAGTGAATGACGTGAAAGAAATTCACTGTGAACTGATTGAAATTGACCGAGAAGTGAAATGAAATTGACCACGAAGTTAATGAAATTTACAGCGAACTGAATGAAATTGACCACGAAGTGAATGAAATTGACCGCTAACTGATTGAAATTGATAACGAAGTGAATGAAATTGATCGCGAACTGATTGAAATTGACCACAAAGTGAATGAAATGGATTTTCGACCATCGACCTAATAGAATCTTGGAAAATAACTGGGTTGGTTGGCTAAAGTAGCTTCTCCTACCCTAAAATCATATATGGTACGTCAAGTAACTCATTTTGGTTTAGGAGATATGCTTATTAAATGAATAAAAAGAGAGAAAAAAAATTTATATGCTTATATACACATATTTATATAAATATGTATTAGAGAAAAATGTAGGGGAGAAAAAGTTCTCCATGTAAAAAAATAATAATAAAAATAAAATTGCACGGACTGCCGTGGCACTATTGCCGCGACAAACTGCCAATTTTTTTATTTTTATTTTTGCAAGTGTAATCCCCCCACTGCTTTTGTGGGTCCCATTATGAGGTATGTGTTACATCCAAACCATCCATCTATTTGGCGAGCTCGTATTAAATCTTGAGACGAAAAATAAGACAGATTTAAATATCAAGTGGACCACACTGTAAAAGGCAATGGGGGATTGATAGTCTACCATTGAAATATGGATGAACATTGTGGATATAATAAATACATAACTGTGGGGCCCATGTAACATTGATCTCTTTTGAACCGTTCGTACAACTCGGAGTTTGAGGAGCGTCAGCACTTATCTTCGCACACCAGCCAATCCGCTTCCGGAAGGAATGACGGGGTATTTTGGTCCAGTGGAAAGTCGCCTATACACCAGGGGTTTAGTTTGTTATAGTAAGTTTGGAAGGGCGTGATAAGGTTGCTAGCTTAAAGGTGAGGCATATATTAAAAAAAGCTCAATAGCTAATTGATATCAAATTTACATTTTCATACTTTTTTGTAACATTTAAAATAAATAAATAAATAAATAGAAAAAAGAAGTTCCCTTATTGATCCAAGAATTATTATTCTGCTACCTTCCCTTAACATATTTTAGGGCAGAATGTGTGGGTTATCTGACCAAATGGGTGGTGGCTCGAGTGGGCCCCATTATAATGCTCATGTGAAATTCATCCCGATTAACAGTTCTCTCACCCTATGTTAATCCTAGGGCACAAAACTCACCCCCATTCCCATTCATATGAATCCTATGATTGGAAATAGTGTACAATGTACTCATACTCCATACTAGTTCTCTTGCTGGAGCCCACCTATAAACACCCCCCTCCATATTGATAAGTTGATTAAGTTTGAACTAATGGAGGGACAACTAAACACCAATTCTAAACCCTAAGCTTCAAAGCCCAAATTTTAGGAATCCCAATCCTAAACCCTAAACTCAACCCATTCGATCCAGTAACCTAGTCAACCTAGTTAGTCTAACCCTAAACCCGATGAACCTAAAACCCTATATCCTTGAGTCAGCTTGGAGAGTCAACTTACCTAATCAAGCCTAAAACCAAGCCTGAACCCAAGCCAAAAAAACAAGCACAATCGGAGAAAAATGTCAAAACTTCAAAATAACTAACTCTCACAACATAGTCTCCACATGCTTGGAGGCGGCAGCCTACCAAAGTAGGGCGTCCAAGTGGGGACCGACGACTACCAGGTTACTGCAAGTCACATGGCATTCCCCCTCTTTGGTGTGGTGTCCCTCAAGCATGTGGAATTCTCATTTCTCAAACTACAAATGTACGGTCAAAGTGTATTTACTCCGAAACCCATCTCCTTACCCAAAATTATACTTTTACTTCCTCATACAACTCATGAGATGATACCATATGACAATATCTAATCATTACCCTTCAATCACCTTTTGCCCATAGGATCACCTGTAATTACAAGAAAACTGTTAGAGGCTATAAATAACCCCCTCCCTTTCCCATTTCAAGCACTCGCTCTCATTTCAATCCACTTTCATTTCAAAGCCTCTTCATCCCTTAGCGCTTTACCCACCTAGCCATCTGTAACACCTTGAACTTTTCAATACTCGAGTATTGAAAGTTCTCAAGTGTTATCATAAAATTTAATTTAGTATATACATGTGTATGTCACCAATTTAGCCTATCTTAAACTTACATTTTTTCTCTAACCTAAATTTAATCAATTATAACGTTCCTAGATGTCATCGTTTTAGCTTAGGCTAATCATGTTGTTTGATATATGTATTTTTTCCTTAATTAATTAAATTTTTAACTTGGTGAATAACTCTTTATCTATAATGATTTAGATATGAGTTATTTTGTAAGAATTTCTTATAAACATGCCTATAACTATGTAGAATCATTAGATTTCTCAAAACTTTCATACTAATAATAATTACGAAAATACTATTAACTTAGATCACATGGTTCTGATGATCCATTTGA
>JAJHSJ010000017.1:56607407-56691737 GCA_021015155.1 Magnolia officinalis | reverse complement strand
CTCTTTCTCCCTCCTAGTTTAGGGCTTTTGGATGAGATTCGACATACGTTCTTCAATGATGGAGGCGATTATTAAGATGTGGTGGTATTGAATTCGTAACTTGCATTTTTCTTCTTGTGAACTAATTTGGTGTGAGACTTCGTTCCCCTATCATTTTCATTTCACTGCTGATAGTTACATGAAATTAATGTAATCATATGAAAGTTTTGTAACTGATCAAGAAAGTAAGAAAATAATATGAATTTCTATTTTTATTTCACTAGAGAATTTCATTATTTTTATATGAAAATCTGCATGCTAATTGTTTGAGGAAATGCCTCAACCAAGAATGTTCTTGTGTTTATCATGCTAGAGGTCTTGCGTTTCAACTCTATAAATGGGGCACAAATCGAACCCATTGTATCATCCATCTAGTTGACCCTTCTTTGGCGGACCAACACATAAATTCACAATGACTGGGGAATTTTCCCCTGTTGACCATTTTTGTTTTCAGTCATCTGTTCGATCAAATGGCCAGGACGATTATGTCAGTTTGACTTTTGAACTATGGTCAAAAGTCAAAATGAGGGCTATATAATTTCATTGGTCTGTTTTCACATGAATGTGTGCTATGTGTATGGTGGATGAGATAACATAAAGTGAAGAGTGTTGTTGAATGGCCTGGATCTCCAGCTAAGGTTCCCAGAGCAGATTCAGGTTCAGCTTAGTCTTATTCTATTGGCAATTTTTTATTTTTTATTTTTTCAATTTCACAGTAATAAACATATGCTAGAATTCTAGATATTACTATTTAAGAACTTCTGCTTTCTGCTGCTTCATCTTCATCTATGAATGCAGATGGGTATCCAATCTAAGTGTAGTTTGAAATCATCCAATCACCCTGCCATGTTTACTTTGGTGAGTTGGCTCTGCCATATTCAGGTTTGATCAGCTCTACTACATAAATCTCCCTTTTCTTTGAATGAGAATACTGTTGGGGTTCCTTAGGATTTCTATGGCTCCACTGTATTTTTGGCACATGAAAAGGGGTTGCATTCATAGTATGAATTCAGTGGGTTCTCTGAACTATTGGCTGTCCTTGAAAGGGTTGTCATAGAACGATTGGCCAAGAGTTTGCAATGTACATTTAGGTTTCTGGTTTGTATGAGCGAGGCCCATGGTTCATTGATCCATACCGTTGAGTTGATGGGACTTATTTGTCACCTTTCCAAAAAAATAGGATGTAATTTAATGGACCCTATTGTCAACGACACATTCACCAAATATCACATAGATGTGAAGATTGTAGCTATAGAATATTTGGCCCTTTTTTCTTCTTCTTCTTCTTCTTCTTCTTCTTCTTCTTTTTTTTTTTTTAGCTAAATGTGAACTGTTTCTGTATTTCTTCCTTAAAGACATGTTTGGGTATGTGAATCCAAAGGAAAAGAAAGGAAATAATAAAAATTGTTCTATGATGTTTTCCATGAGAACTACTGAAACATGGTTGTTGTAATGTCCACCTATTGAAGGCTTAGGATTTCTAACCATTTGGGACATTTTGGTGCATGGTCGTCCACATTGACCAACAATATTAAAGGTGTGGATCACTGAACCATGGGCCTCACATATACAAAGTCTCAGCCTGAGCACAGTACAATACCTGCTATTGAGAAATGTGATGTCGTTTTGGGTTTGAGTTCTGAACCTGGTAATATGTTTAGTTGTCATACTTTGTAATGAGACATCCCCTGTTTTTAAAGAAAATGTATTATTCTCTGCAGATGAACAATCTAATTCTGCAGAATTGCTTTCCTTGGAAACAGAGAATTGCTTTCCTTGGAAACAGAAGATGTAGAGAAAAGACAAAGAAATTGAAAAAAAAAAAAAAAAGAAAAAGATAATGCCTTTGGTACTTGGTAACATTTGTGAAATTGTATCTCCTTTCAGTTTTCGTTGAGAAACTGATGGTGTTCATGGGAGAAATTGAAGCATTCTGTTTCCATGGTTGCAGCAGTCAAGCCGAGGAATAATATCAGAAGAGTTGATTAATCACCTCATGAGTATTCTTGGTCATGTAATGCAGCTCAAAACATTGAAGGTAGGGAAACAAATGAACATGCAGCTCGTTGTTGCATCATAGTAAGAAGGAACTATGATTGCAATAAAACCTAGCTAGTAATGCCAACGCTTGCATTCTAAGCTGTCTAATCGAAAAGTGCACTATTGTTTCTAGGATTCATATTACCTGTTGTGGAGCACAGGTTTCTTCATTTGATTTTACTATTATTTGGCTCAAACTGTAATTACCTAGGAGTTGGTGAAGTTAAATGATATGATGATACAATGATATGATGATGCAACCACAAAGGGGAATGTAAATAGATCAAAGAAAAGAAAAAGATTGTGGGAAAGAATCCAACAATCTTCTAGTCAAGACTAGAGAAATAAAAACTAATTGATGACATTATCTTCTCAATTAGGCATAAATCTATGTTTGCGTGTAGGTCAAGGGCATTGAGTACAGAGTATAACTCTCTCCCAAACGAATCTTCCCAACCATTTGACTGTGATTGAGATGAATTTGTGTAAGCTATCACTCCTAATATCTCTTTCCCTTTGTTCCATTAACATGATTCTCTTATTCATATGTAGTTTTTCTCATAGATGACATTGCTGATAACAGGAAGAGGTTAAAACCTCTTAAAATCCCTCATTGAGTTGATTTTATCTAGTTTTCTTAATCATAAGAAGCATATGATTGATTAATATCTTTGGTTTCATAGCATGGTCTCGAGAGCTGATGTGAATCCTACGCGATTGAGGAATTCATGATTTCGACGTGATTGATGACAAGTGATGAGTACATAGTCTACTTCAGCTTATGGGCTATTTCAAAGGTATTATAGAGGTTTCCATATCATGCACCACCATGTGGGTATGTTTGTAGTTTGGCTGATGTGCAGTTGTGTAGAAGACTAGAGGCTGGATGTTTGGGCTCACAAGGTTGGTGTTTGCTGTATGTATGGATTTATGGGTGGTTGTCTTATTGCTGTATGTTGTGTGCTATAGGGCTGTAAGGAGGGTGGATTGTAAAAGTCAGGGGTGTGCCGGTGGAGGTATGTTTATAGAGCAGGGGTTCGGGCCCCCTTTATGTTTTATATCTAGGTGTGGCTTCACGCAATGGCTGTTGCAGGCCTTCTACAGTTTGTTGTTATCTTGCAATCTAGCATGAAATTAGTCTCAACTATGAAGAATTCAAATTTTGTAATTTTCGTATCTTTTCCTTTACATTGTGATTGTATATAACAGCAAACATTACTCATATTTTTAGTATACACAAATCTCGTTATTAAGCATAGAAAATCTTGGCTATAATTGCTGATTCCGTTGGGCTGTAGTTGACCCTATGACATAGGGATTTTCACCCCTTAATTTGCTCCTCTAATCTTGGAAGACAACTCATGCCAACACTCCCCTCAAGTTGGTGCATATATGTCTATCATGCCCAACTTGCCAAGTGAGTTGTGAAAACTCCTACTACATACAGCTTTTGTTAGAATATCTGCCAGCTGGTCTTCAGATTTCACAAAAGGAAACTGAATTGTCTTCTCTTCGAGATTTTGTTTGATAAAATGCCGATCAACTTCTACATGCTTGGTCCGATCATGCTGAACTGGGTTATGTGAAATGCTAATCGCCGCCTTATTATCACAAAATAGATTCATCTCGCAATTAGGGGTAAACCCAATCTCAGATAAAAGTCTCTTGAGCCAGAGAAGCTCGCATAGTCCTTTGGCCATTCCCCGAAATTCTGCTTCTGCACTTGATAACGCTACTACCTTCTGTTTCTTACTCCTCCAGGTGACTAGGTTCCCTCCAACAAATGTGAAATAGCCTGAAGTAGACTTCCTGTCTGATATGCTTCCTGCCCAGTCAGCATCTGTATAGCCTTCAACATTTAGATGACCATTCTTTGAAAACAGAAGTCCTTTTCCAGGGGACGACTTCAGGTATCTGAGAATCTGCATTACAGCATTCATATGATCTTCACTTGGGCAATGCATGAATTGGCTAACCACACTTACCGCATAGGCAATGTCAGGTCGCGTGTGCGATAGATAAATCAATTTGCCAACCAGTCTTTGATATCTGCCTTTGTCTGTTGGAACTTGGTCTGGATATTCCCCAAGTCGGTGATTCTGGATTATTGGTACATCAGCAGGTTTGCAATCTAGTAGCCCGACCTCAGCTAGCAGATCCAAAACATATTTCCGCTGAGAAAGGAATATTCCTTTATTAGATCTAGCAACTTCGATCCCCAAGAAGTACTTGAGCCCCCCTAAGTTCTTCATCTCGAACTCTGATGCTAATTGTTCTTGAAGTCTTGCAATCTCGTCTGCATCATCTCCTGTAATGATCATATCGTCAACGTAGACAATTAGTATTGTGATCCTACCTTGTCGACGTTTAAGAAATAGGGTGTGATCAGAGTTGCTCTGTTGGAAGCCATATTTTTTCATTGCCAAACTCAGTCTCCCGAACCAAGCTCGAGGAGATTGTTTCAAGCCATATAGAGTCTTCCGCAATTTGCACACAACCTTGGCTTTAGAATTAGCCATATACCCTGGAGGGATATCCATGTAAATTTCTTCTTCGAGATCACCATGAAGAAATGCATTTTTTACGTCAAGCTGATGTAATGGCCAATCACGGTTCGCAGCAAGAGATAATAGAACTCTAACCGTGTTCAGTTTAGCCACTGGTGAGAAGGTTTCTTGATAATCGACTCCATATGTCTGTGTATAACCTTTGGCAACTAATCTTGCTTTGTATCTTTCGATCAACCCATCTGCCTTGTATTTGATGGAGAAGACCCATTTGCATCCCACCGTCTTCTTTCCTTCGGGTAATGAGACAAGTACCCATGTCTCCTTTTTTAGTAAGGCCTCTATCTCTTCCTTCATGGCTTGAACCCATCTAGGATCCCTTAACGCCTCTTCAACACTGGTAGGAATGTGATGAGATGAAAGATCGTCGGCAAGACTTTTCACTGGTTTCGAGAGCTTTTCAGTGGATACATAATTGGCGATAGGATATTTCGACCGTTGCTCTTCCACCTCAGGAGAGTATCGATTTGGTGGCTTACCACGATTATGCCTGAAAGGTAACCATAACCAACAGGAGCAGGAGTATTGATGGTGTTAGAAATTTGAGGTGTAACTGGAGAGCTTGGAGAGTTTACCTCAGTGATATTCTCAGGAGAAGGGTCAATGGATGCTGAGGAGTGAAAGGGGACTCTATGCGTCGTCTCTACCTCTGTAGGTGTCGTCTCTGTCTCTGTAGGCGTCGTCTCTGTAGTGCCTTCAATCGTATCCAGGTCATTGAACCCTGGCCAATCAAACCGCAGCCAGTTCATCTCTTCATCATGATTCTCCCCCTGAAGAGGAGAAGTGGATGTCTTGGAATTAAAGAAAGTCTCGGATTCCAGAAATGTGACATCCATCGACACATATGTACGCCGATGAGTCGGATCGTAGCATCTATACCCTTTTTTATGTATGCCGTAGCCCAAGAAGAGACACCGAATTGCACGAGGATCGATTTTAGTGCGTTTGTCCTTGTGGAGGTGAACATAGACAACACATCCAAAGACACGTGGTGGAATCATCAAGACTGAAGGTAAAGTAACAAAGGTGGATAATACTTGGAGAGGAGTCTGCATCTCGAGAACTTTCGACGGCATTCTGTTAATAACATGAACTGCCGTCATGACTGCATCCGCCCAATAATAACTAGGCATATTAGCTCCAAGAATAAGGGCTCGAGCAGTCTCGAGGATATGGCGATTTTTCCGCTCGGCAACCCCATTTTGCTGCGGAGTTTGGGAACATGACATCTCATGAATCATTCCATGCTGGCGAAAGAAATCACGGAACTGAACATTCACATATTCGCCACCATTATCGGAGCGAAGAACCCGAGGCTTGGTGGAATATTGGGTGCAAATCATCTCATAAAAGGATCGAAATATATCAAAAACTTCATCTTTGTGTCTTAACAAATATAACCACGTCATCCTAGTGCAATCATCTACAAATATCACAAACCACTGATAGCCAAGCATAGTAGATTTAGGTGATGGACCCCACACATCAGAATGAATTAATGTAAATGGAGCCGCACTTTTATTAAAACTCAAAGGGTAAGTAGTCCGATGGCTTTTAGCTAGAATGCATGTTTCACATTTAAATTCCAAACTCAATATATCCGAAAACAAACCAGGAAATACATGCTTTAAATAACCGAATGAAGGATGACCTAACCGGCGATGCCAAAGCCAAATCTGCTCCTCTTTTGATTTATTCTGATGGGTAATCTGACATGCACGGCCCATCTTGAAATCCTCCATGTAGTAGAGTCCCCCCTTCTCAATACCACGCCCAATGATCTCCTGGGTGAGAATATCCTGAAGAAAACAAACATCAGGGTAAATAATCACAACACATTTTAGCTCCTTGGTAATCTGGCTCACAGATAATAACTTATGGGAAAGAGAAGGGACAAGAAGTGTATTGGACAGAGGTAGATCTGGTGACAACACCACAGTACCCGCCCCGGATACCGAGCAACTTTTTCCATTAGCATTTACAATGCTCAATCTTTGAGGTGTAGACCATTGGGAGAAATCCTTTTCATCATAGGTCATATGGTCGGAGGCCCCTGAGTCAAGGATCCACTCATTATGGGCCTCCTCCACATTGGCCCCAAGTAGAATGGTACCTGTAGTGGCATTATGAGCTTCGGCTGGAATTAAAGAAAGAGTCGGCTCACATGCAGCAACTGAAGCTTGGCCCACCAAAGCACCCTGGTCTGCCAGGGCAGCTTGGCCTGTAACCATTGGCCCACATTTGCCTGTGCCACTATCACGTTTTTTCTTTGCCTGTAACTCATGCCACCACTCGGGATAGCCATTGAGCTTGAAACACGTTTCCCGAGTGTGTTTAGAACCTCCACAATGAGAGCACTTCTGCCCGTCAGATGCAGTCTTTGACTTAGAAGTGGAAATCGGCTTTCCATTTTGGAGAAAACTCGGTGTAGGAGTTCCAATCTTTAAGCTTTTGGATACCATCACAGCACCCTGTGGTTCTTCGCTCGTGGTCCCTGTCATCACGGCTTGCCGTATCGCCTCCCGCCGAACATGAGCGTACACTTGCTCCACGGTGGGGAATGGTTGAATTTGCAGAATATCCCTCCGGATGCCGTCTAGCCGATCATCCAAGCCATCTAGGAAGATATACACCCGGTCTTCTTGCACCATGGTGTTATACTTTTGAATATCTGTCTGGCACTGCATCGGATTTGGCCTCCGGAAGTCAATTTCTCTCCACAATCCCTGCAGATTGTTGTAGTATCTCTCCAGCGAGCCGCCCGCTTGCTTCAGACGTGTTACTCGACGCCGGAGGTCATACACTTGGGAGGCATCACTCCCATCGAAATAGGTCGTTGCTATGGCGTCCCACACCATTTTTGCTGTAGGAAATCTGATGAAATTTCCAATCAATGATGGATCCATGGAATTAATCACCCAACCCTTCACTATGGCGTTGTCGGTGCGCCATTTGCGGAAGTTTGGGTCTGTCGATGGAGGTTGGGGAAAATCACCGTTGATATACCCCAATTTGTCTTTACCAGATATGTACATTTCCACCACCTGAGACCAGAGTGCGTAGTTGGTCTCATCCAACTTAATCCCAATTGGTGCGGTGGTCATGTCGGTAGTCTGGGTCGGAGCTGAGGTTTTGGACAGTACCTCAGCCATTTTTGTATTGAATTCGGACAAGATAGAAGATGAGAAAGACTCGTCCGGATGCGAGTCTACATCAGCCATGATGCAGGGTGCTTGTCTCTGTTTTATGTTTTGGATGATAGAGGATAGGGAAGAAAGAATGGCTCTGATACCATCTCAACTATGAAGAATTCAAATTTTGTAATTTTCGTATCTTTTCCTTTACATTGTGATTGTATATAACAGCAAACATTACTCATATTTTTAGTATACACAAATCTCGTTATTAAGCATAGAAAATCTTGGCTATAATTGCTGATTCCGTTGGGCTGTAGTTGACCCTATGACATAGGGATTTTCACCCCTTAATTTGCTCCTCTAATCTTGGAAGACAACTCATGCCAACAATTAGCACTCAAGGAAGACCTTTACTGGTGTGCTGCAACCCTTTCCTTTTTCAACAAACAGGTGATGAGTTCTCAAATAGAACAAATACGTGCACACACATACCAATAATAAAACAATACATGCATAAAGAATGTCAAGAGCATGCTTGATATAGGGAATGACACTCTCTACCTGAGTTTTTCTCGTAGGCAAATAAATAGCTTTGCAAATAATCCACTGTCTCATGAGTTGCTTCCACTTATCCACATGAAAATCTTCCATTGAAACTCTCAAGATCTTTTTAGAATGCTGAAATTTTTATTGAAAATTAATTGAAAGAAGGAAAGCTATCCATTAAGATAATGGACAACTATTGCCAATTAGAAGAGAGTCCCTTGCTTTCAGATAGCTATCAGATCATTAAATAACCATTTTGAGTTCAGGAGTTTTTCAGATAGCTCTTCTTGATCTTGATAAAGCTCTTTTCTTCTGATTGTTTAAGTTATTTAGAAACTGAAATGCTTGCAATGGCTCTTGTTTTAGTGGTATGCTGGGAATGGGATTCTTTTGAATATCTAATCTGAATCCTTATTTTATCATTGATAGTCGACAGATGTATTTGCATGTGTTATGACAGATTTTTTTTTTTTTTGGTACTAGGTTATTATCTTCTTGATTAAACAGGATATTTGCAGCTCTATTTACGAGTACATCTGAATACAGTCTTTCTTGTATCTGTTTCTTTTTTCCTTTCCTCTTTTTAACTTTTTTATCTTGCATCAGATAAATGCCTGCAATGGTTTTTACTGTGATTACTTCTCACCGAACAAGAATTACAAACCCAAGATGTGGACGGAAGCCTGGACTGGCTGGTAATTGCTGTTTGTTGCTCCTGACATCTTACTGTGTTTCAAGATTGGATGAAAATTTTAAATTTGTAAAAGCTCAGCAACGTTTAATTCTTTCCCCAGCTCATCCCCCAGTCCTTGTTGCAATTGTAGGTATACAGAGTTTGGTGGTGCAGTTCCACACCGACCAGTTGAAGATTTAGCGTTTTCAGTTGCAAGATTTATACAGAAGGGCGGATCATTCATTAATTACTATATGGTTAGACTTTGTCTGTGTTTACCAAACCAAACCAAATTGGTGCATGTTGATATCTGACCGACTCAATTGAAAATTAAGTTCATGGCGGATTGAGAACTCAGAAACGTGACTATATTTTCTTTCTGTGTGCAATCAGTACCATGGGGGAACAAATTTTGGCCGAACAGCTGGTGGGCCTTTTATTGCCACAAGCTATGACTATGATGCTCCAATCGATGAATATGGTACGTTGAACCTAAAGTAAATTTTCTAGCAGTTTTTTTATGCCATGTATGAAGAAGAGCCCACAGTTGTTTTCAAATTTTACTTGGAAGCAACTCCTCATACAATCATTATGGGCTAGATTAGCATTAAACACAACTCCTCATACAATCATTATGGGATAGATTACAGTATTAAACACATACATATAAGTTAATTATGAAGTACTCTATGTATACATGGTCTGAACCATTCTTCCATTAGGACCGACCATGGGTGGGCTGTACCTCAAAAACCATAGATGTTGGATGATTGTAGCTGCGATTGGAGGAATTTTACCCCCTGAATGTAGAGTGTTAGTTGGACCTTTTTCTAGCCCTGCATTTGTTATCATCGGAAGTCCTATCAATGGCCAAGCATAGATATAAATTTTTTCTTGGACCAGGAGATTGTCAATATTTCTAAGTTTTGTTTCTGCTGAATGGACTTTCATGGCAGTTAAAAGAGGTCTCAGGTAGTATTGTGTAAAATCAGTTGGAGAGGTAGTTCTAGAAAATTTGGGTGTTGGATTATAATATTTCCTTAGTAACTTGTAATTTCTTGAAATGGTTCATTTAACTTAAAACAGTAAAATAAGCTTTCTTTTGTAGGTGCTCAATGCATTGGCCAGTCTTTTATGTAGGTTATTTGCAGAGATACTATGGGATGGTCGAATATTTTTGTGCCAGATGATCTGAACGGTGTGTCCCATGTCTTCGAAATCTCAGATTTCCTGCATATGTCTACCTGCACGTGTGCTGGAGTATAGACAAGTAGGCTGTAACCTCGTGTATTTTTACAGTAGGGGTGCTTCAGGCCGTTGTAATATTTGGTGGACATTTAATGGACGGTTGTAATGAAAATAGTCAACGGCCTGAATTCAACTAAAAAATTTCCATTGATCATTGTTTAGGATCTATCCACCCATCTGTTTTTGAGATGGTGATCTATTCATGGTGGGTCCCACAATTAATTTAAATTAATGTATGGTTCTGATTTTCCACCTCGATGGTAAATCTGCATGTTTGTACCACACACGTGGCATGTGTATAATGATCTGAGCCGTTTATTATTAGAAGGCCCCACGAACGTACCATACACAAAATCACGACGAAGTGTCCTGCAATAGTGCCCATGGATGCGACGACGAGCGGAACCCATCTGCTGATTGTCGGCAAAGGGTGCCCACTGCCAGTTTAGTTCCCCCTATAGCGGCGGTAAGAAAAACCGTCAGGAAACTCTATAGCCGTAGGTAAACCCTTTACCGACCGAGCCTTTCCCTGCGGTTTGTTGACTGTCGGCAAATGATTTTCCGGCGGTTTTTGGGATCTTTAGCGGCGGTTTTGACCGCCGGTAAATGCCCACTTTCTTGTAGTGCATATATAATTATGTAATAGGGGGAGTGAGGAGTGGATGTTTCTCTTTAAAAATATATCATAAGAGAGAGAGGGGAGTGGATGTTTCCCTTTTGGAAATATCTCTACCTTCTACTTTGCAGGATGTCAGATGTCCACTGCCTCAATAGCCTAGCAAGATCTTTATTACATGTTAGACTCTTCTACCTTCGAAAAGGGAGTAACGGAAAAAAAAAAAAAAAAAAAAAAAAAAAAAAAAAAAAGCCATTTCAATCCAATTATACCTAAATCATTAAAAAAAATCGAGATTTCAAAACATATTAAAATTATGTATTTCAAATATCTCCAATGACATTTACCTCCAAATACACAATGCCAAACAAATGAAATGATTCCGTTTACACCCAAATATAATCAAATACAAGGTGCCAAAGAGCCCTTAGAAGTGAGTATGAAAATGTTGGCATGCTCTCTATTGAAATCCTGATCATATATTATTATTGAGTTAATAACGCCAAGTACTTTCATAGTCAAGAAGTGGATTATAGAGTTTTTATTATTATTATTTTTTTAGGCCTTCTCTAGAAAGTGGCATTTTACCTCCATAGGGAGCAAGTTGAGTGAGGTTGAAGCCTCACCAAACACAGTGAGGCCCAAAAATTGTCAGAATTGATTGAGTCATATGATGCCATTACAGATGAGGTCAGGAAAAGCATGTTTGAAAGTGGTTAAGTTCAACTACTTACTCCACTAATGTGACATGCACATGGCTGGTCCAATCAAATCTCATCATGTTAGGGCCTTGTGATCTCTCCATGTCAAGGCTTTATAGTGCTTCATGTGTCCCCAACCTAATTGAATAGGCTTCCTCATACCTCATGTTGCCTTGGTGGTAGGGTTAGGAGTTTCGACATGAGGTCTTGGGTTTGAGTTCCCATAGGTGGTGAAATTCCACTACGGCGTAGGGCTGTATGCCAACTAAGTTAGATCGGTTAGCTAGCTTGACTCAACTTGAAAAAGCTCGATTCGACTTGGTTTGAAACTGAGTTCAAGTCGAATCGAGCTGATTTTTTGAGCTCGAAAAAATTTCGAACCGAGTTTTAGCTTGCCCGAGCTTGACTCGACTCGGATCGAACCCCAACTCGAATCGAACTCAGAACAAACTAGTTCGGTGACTCGGTTACTTTGATATTGACGTTGCTTACCAAGTGTTTGATGAAATGACTCAACCAAGTGCCAGATGGTGGTAAGGAAAGTATGTATATGAAACAAATACCCATTTTTTTTTTTTTTAAATTATTTTTTAATGTTGCTTACAACGTGTTTGATGAAATACCAGTAAAACGAATGCTGCTGTTTTACATACAATGAGAATTTAAAGGTGCAGTCCATGTGTTTATGAAAATGCTGCATAGGTGAACTCGGCTCGATCTTGACTCAAACTTGGCTCGAACTAGCCCAAACTGTTGACCAAACCGAGCCAAGCCGAGTTTAAGATGGGGTCAGCCAGTGGCCGAGCCAAGTCAAGCTGTGCCAATCTTGACTCAGTTTGACTTGTGTACACCTCTACTACGGTGTGAGTGTGGGTAAGGTAACAAGTTAGTAGATGAGTCTGTTGCTGTAGAGTCCGCCTCAATGTATGTGTTGTATATCTACATTGTGCATGTGTTTTTAGGGTTATGGAACACCTAAAAACAAATACAAATCTCATCTGCCACCACACCACTGGAAACAGTGATCATTGAACACCTACCATTAAAACTTTTTAGGCTCCACTGTAATGTTCATTTGCCATCCTACTTGTCTATAACGTCACGCAGACCTGGCTACAAGGAAATTACAGATATCAGCTTGATCTAAAACTTTAGTGGCCTACAAAAAGTTTTTAATGGTCAATCACCACTTGTCCTACGTTTTAATCCACCTGCGATTTGTATCTACTTATTTTTTGGACATGCCCTAAAATGAGCTGGCAAAGTGGATGGACGGTGTGGATATATATACACGCATCTAGGTGGGCCCCACGGCCAGGGACTCACCCACTGAGCTGATATATACCCTGGACTCACCTAATCCACAGTCCATCGATCGAGTAGCACTTCATTCAAATTCTGAAAAATATCACTAAAAATTAGCAATAAGGGATACCAGTCTTTAATATTGAGAACTTAAAATAATAATAATAATAATAATAATAATAATTAATTAATTAAATAAATCTCACCGTCCATTCAAAGGCCATCATACATAAAGATAAGAAATATAGGCTCACGCGTTATGTGATTTTTTCAACGACCCTAGTTAGAACGTGTATGATCGATCACCTGTCCATATAGGTAATTTGGTAGTCCCGCGGTGCACGGTCGTTTTTCTCAATTTCATCAATACACGGCAAGTCGGCAACGCAAGCGTCTTCGGGCGGCCATCGCCAGGTAGAAAACACACTGGAAGCGGATTGCCCGTTACCCGGGGCACAGATTTTCCTGTGGTCCATGTTGTGAGAAGCTGTGTAGGGCCCACAGAGATGCCCCTGACAAATCTACTCCGTCCATCAGTTTTTTGAGACACAATAGGACAGGTCTCTAAAAAAGGCCAGATCCAAAACTCATGCGCTCCATACCATACGAAAAAACGGAGAATGAGCGCCCACCATCGGAAACTCTGTGGGGGCCACAGAAGTTTTTTTATCAGGATGATATTTGTTCTTACTATTTATCTCAGTGTTAATGAATCTATAAACGGTTTGGATGGTATTTAAACATCATGGTCAGTCCCAGGAAGGTTTCAACGGTGAATGTTTATTTTCCCACTGTCTCGTTTGGTTGGCAAACCCGAGTTTTCGATCTGCATGATTTTCGAAGCCTATCACATTTGGTCTTGAAAAACTGATGGACGGAGTGGATTTGTCACAGGAATCTCTGTAGGTCCACAAAGCTTCTAACACAAGGGCACAGGAAATCCGCGCGTTATTTCAATTGGTGTCCCATATGAAGCACTTTCACCTGATTAACGGTGTGGATTTTAAATATACAACATGGTGCATGCAGATATGATCTGTGTTTTCCCTTCATCCACATCTATATAACCTATTGAACAGATTAGATGGCAAATAAACATCACGATGGGCATCATTAGCACCGTTGCTCCTATGGTGTGGTCCACTTGAGCTTTGGATCCGTCTCATTTTGGGTTCATGACCTAAAATTATTCATAAAATAGATGGACGGTGTGGATAAAACCCATACATCACCCCAGCCTGTCCTGGGATCGTAACACGCAGGAGTTGCAGCCAATGCGCGTTCCAAAAATACTTAGCTTGAATGCTAAGCATACTCGCAGGCCATGCTAGCTGTCCGTTAATCGATTGTTTATTTTTATATTTATGGGAGAATAGAGGGTTGAGATGTGGACAAAAAAATATACACGTGTCATATAAACCCTTCCCCACTTGAGGAAGCGTTCATATTTCTCCTTTGGGTAGTTTGAAACAGATTACCCAAAGAAGTCATCCACTTATATATAGTAATTTTAAAAAAAATAATAAATAAAATAAATAAATAAAAAATAGAAGAAAAAGAAGAAGAAGAAGAAGAAGAGAAAGAGATTAGGTGACTCATCCAATACCGTGCAGTCCTGACGTGGGGACCACCTTAATGTCTGTATTCTATTATTTTATATTTTTTAAACATCATTTTAGATCATGAGGCAAAAAATGCAGCAAATCCTATTCTTAGGTGGACCATAAAATAGGTAACGGTGGTGATTGACAAATAAATATGACAGACCATACAATAGACAAATAAATATGACAGACCATACAATAGGTAACGGTGGTGATTGACAAATAAATATGACAGTGGGCCTAGAAAGTTTTTATTGGTAAGGCATTCAACCACCATTGTTTTCTATAGTATGGTCCAATTGAGATTTGGATATTCTTCATTTTTGAGACATGACCTTAAATGACCTGAAAAAAGATGGATGTAGTGGATATAAAATATATACATCAAGGTGGGTTCCATGATAATGGACGGACTGTCTTGGGTGAGGCTGGCCGCACCATGATCACCGCCTGCAATTCTTTGGGGAACCATGTATGTGGTTTGGCTGGTGACCATGGATGTCGTTTGGCTGGTGACCTGGACACCAGCCACCTAGCTGGTGTCAAAGTTCTATATGGTAGACTCTACCATAGTATATGTGTTTTATCCATGCTATCAATTCGTTTTTTTTTTTCAGCTCATTTCATGACATGAACCCAAAAAAGAGGTAGATCTTGTTGGGGGACTATGGAAGCACACGGAGGTGAATCAAGTGATGTGATCCAATCACACCAATTAAGCACGAAAAGATTCACTACCAGAAAAAGGGCAAAGGCTACGGATAAAATCCGTAGCCATAGACCTATAGCTACGGATTTAGTCCGTAGCACAGCCGTAGTCGTAGGTGCCATAACAATAGGTCTGGAACCTATAGCTACGGATTTAATCCGTAGCTATAGGTCAAAATAGTCACGGATTTAATCCATAGCAATTATGTCCGTAGCTATAGGTTACAACAGCTACGGACTTAATCACCACTACTACGGATTTAATCCGTAGCTATATCTGGCAATCGCTACGGATCTAAGCCGTAGCAATTATATCCGTAGCTGTAATTTACAACAGCTACGGATTTAAGCATAACAGCTAGGGATTTAATCCGTAGCTATAGTTTACAACAGCTACGGATATAATCCGTAGCAAATTCTATATTAAAAAAAATATATACAATTATTTGTTCATTCAATTACCACCTGCATAATCATTCATTCATTTCATTACAATCAATTACAATTATTCATTCATTCAATTACAATCAATTACAATCCTTCATTCATTAATTACAATCTTTCATTCAATCAATTACAATTGCAATTAATTACAATCCTTCATTCAATCAATTACAATTACAATCAATTACAATCCTTCATTCAATGAATTACAATTACAATTACAATAATGCTGAAAATACAAATCTTTGGCTTCATTAGAGAATTTGCTCGACTTCACCCTGAAATTTCAAAGATAAAGAATTGAAAGAGAAGATACATTTTGACAGTTTGATATTTTTTTCACAAGTAAATAGGCCTTTTTCAGCCATCACCCACCTGAAGAATAAAAAACCAATTGTTGTCCAGTCCACTCCTTTTCCTTTCAATTTCTTAGTGACCTCTGTAAAATTACTTCCACAGTCATTTATGTAGTACTTTGAAGAGTCGTCTCGAAATGAACCTCTAGTAATGACAAAGTAACTTCCTGCAACAACTTCGTATATTACATCATCCTACAAATAGTCATGGCATTCATAAATCAGAATGACCATTGGAGGAAAGAAAAACAAAGTGAAAGAAGTGCATCATGTATAACCATTTTCTTCTTTTTTTCTTAATGAATTAATAAAAGCTCAAAGAGGAATGAAATTGACACAAAAGAAATGGTCTTACATATGGTTTGTAGGGCCAAAATAAACGTCAGGAAATCGGGTTCGGGTTCGGGATCGGGTTTAGGTTTGGGTTTTCAAGTTTAGGTTTAGGTTTAGGTTAGGGAGTTAGAGATTAGGATTAGGTGTAGGTTTAGGTTTAGCGATTCGAGAATAGGTAAAGGTTTAGGTTTAGGAAATCGGGTTCGAGTTCGGGTTCGGGATCAGGTTTAGGTTTGGGTTTTCAAGTTTAGGTTTAGGTTTAGGTTAGGGAGTTGAGATTAGGATTAGATGTAGGTTTAGGTTTAGGGATTTGAGAATAGGTTAAGGTTTAGGTTTAGGAAATCGGATTCGGGTTCGGGATCGGGTTTAAGTTTGGGTTTTCAAGTTTAGGTTTAGGTTTAGGTTAGGGAGTTAGGTTTAGGTTAGGTTGTAGGTTCAGGTTTAGAGAATTGAGAATAGGTTAAGGTTTAGGTTCAGAAAATCGGGTTCGGGTTCGGGATCGGGATCGGGTTTAAGTTTGGGTTTTCAAGTTTAGGTTTAGGTTAGGGAGTTAGGTTAAGGTTAGGTTGTAGGTTATGGTTTAGGGAATTGAGAATAGGTTAAGGTTTATGTTGAGAAAACCGGGTTCGGGTTCAGGATCGGGTTTAAGTTGGGTTTTCAAGTTCAGGTCTAGGTTTAGGTTAGGTAGTTAGGTTTAGGTTAGGTTGTAGGTTAAGGTTTAGGAAATTGAGAATAGGTTAAGGTTTAGGTTTACGAAACCGGTTTTGGGTTCGGGATCGGGTTTAAGTTTGGGTTTTCAAGTTTAGGTTTAGGTTCAGGTTAGGTAGTTAGGTTTAGGTTATAGGTTTTTGGATTTGAGAATAGCCTCGGGTTTAGGTTATAGGTTTTGAGATTTGAGAATGGGTTCGAGTTTAGGTTATAGATTATAGTTTTGGTTTAGGTTTAGGTTATAGGTTTTTGGATTTGAGAATGGGTTATGGTTTAGGTTTAGGAAATCGGGTTCATGTTCGGGATTGGGTTTAAGTTTTGGTTTTCAAGTTTAGGTTTAGGTTTAGGTTAGGGAGTTGAGATTAGGATTAGGTGTAGGTTTAGCTTTAGGGAATTGAGTTTAGGTTATAGGTTTAGGGAAATGTTAGGTTTAGGTTATAGGTTTTGGGATTTGGGAATAGTTTTAGGTTATAAGTATAGGTTTAGGTTAGGTTATAGGTTAAGGTTTAGGGATTTGAGTTTAGGTTATAGGTTTAGGTTTAGGTCTAGGTTTTGGTTTAGGTTATAGGTTTTGGTTTAGGTTTTAGGTTTTAGGTTTAGGTTAAGATTAAGGTTAAGGTTAAGGTTTAGGTTCAGGTTATAGGTTTTTGGATTTGAGAATGGGTTCGGGTTTAGGTTTAGGAAATCGGGTTCATGTTCGGGATTGGGTTTAAGTTTTGGTTTTCAAGTTTAGGTTTAGGTTTAAGTTAGGGAGTTGAGATTAGGATTAGGTGTAGGTTTAGTTTTAGGGAATTGAGTTTAGGTTATAGGTTTAGGGAAAGGTTAGGTTTAGGTTATAGGTTTTGGATTTGGGAATGGTTATAGGTTTTGATTTAGGTTATAGGTTATAGGTTTATGTTAAGGTTTAGGTTTAGGTTATAGGTTTTTGGGTTTGAGAATGAGTTCGGGTTTAGGTTATAGGTGTTGGTTTGGTTTAGGTTATAGGTTTTGGTTTAGGTTATAGGTTATAGGTTTAGGTTTAGGTTTTGGTTATAGGTTTTGGGATTTGAGAATGGGTTCGGGTTTAGGTTATAGGTTTTGGTTTTGGTTTAGGTTATATGTTTGGTTTAGGTTATAGGTTATAGCTTTAGGTTTGGGCTTAGGTTATAGGTTTTGGGATTTGAGGATGGGTTCGGGTTTAGGTTATAGGTTTTGGTTTTGGTTTAGGTTATAGGTTTGGTTTTGGTTATAGGTTATAGGTTTAGGTTAAGGTTTAGGTTTCGGTTATAGGTTTGGGATTTGAGAATGGCTTCGGGTTTAGGTTATAGGTTTTGGGATTTGAGAATGGCTTCGGGTTTAGGTTATAGGTTATGGTTTTGGTTTAGGTTTAGGTTATAGGTTTTTGGATTTGAGAATGGGTTATGGTTTAGGTTTAGGTTAGGGAGTTGAGATTAGGATTAGGTGTAGGTTTAGCTTTAGGGAATGAGTTTAGGTTATAGGTTTAGGGAAAGGTTAGGTTTAGGTTATAGGTTTTGGGATTTGGGAATGGTTATAGGTTTTGATTTAGGTTATAGGTTAGGGAGTTGATATTAGGTTTAGGTGTAGGTTTTGATTTAGGTTTAGGTTTTGGGATTTGAGGTTATAGGTTTAGGTTTAGGTTATAGGTTATAAGTATAGGTTTAGGTTAGGTATAGGTTAAGGTTAGGGATTTGAGTTTAGGTTATAGGTTTAGGTTTAGGTCTAGGTTTTGGTTTAGGTTATAGGTTTTGGTTTAGGTTTTAGGTTTTAGGTTTAGGTTAAGATTAAGGTTAAGGTTAAGGTTTAGGTTCAGGTTATAGGTTTTTGGATTTGAGAATGGGTTCGGGTTTAGGTTTAGGAAATCGGGTTCATGTTCGGGATTGGGTTCAAGTTTTGGTTTTCAAGTTTAGGTTTAGGTTTAAGTTAGGGAGTTGAGATTAGGATTAGGTGTAGGTTTAGTTTTAGGGAATTGAGTTTAGGTTATAGGTTTAGGGAAAGGTTAGGTTTAGGTTATAGGTTTTGGGATTTGGGAATGGTTATAGGTTTTGATTTAGGTTATAGGTTATAGGTTTATGTTAAGGTTTAGGTTTAGGTTATAGGTTTTTGGGTTTGAGAATGAGTTCGGGTTTAGGTTATAGGTGTTGGTTTTGGTTTAGGTTATAGGTTTTGGTTTAGGTTATAGGTTATAGGTTTAGGTTAGGTTTTGGTTATAGGTTTTGGGATTTGAGAATGGGTTCGGGTTTAGGTTATAGGTTTTGGTTTTGGTTTAGGTTATAGGTTTTGGTTTAGGTTATAGGTTATAGGTTTAGGTTTAGGTTTAGGTTATAAGTTTTGGGATTTGAGGATGGGTTCGGGTTTAGGTTATAGGTTTGGTTTTGGTTTAGGTTATAGGTTTTGGTTTAGGTTATAGGTTATAGGTTTAGGTTAAGGTTTAGGTTTAGGTTATAGGTTTTGGGATTTGAGAATGGCTTCGGGTTTAGGTTATAGGTTTTGGGATTTGAGAATGGCTTCGGGTTTAGGTTATAGGTTATGGTTTGGTTTAGGTTTAGGTTATAGGTTTTTGGATTTGAGAATGGGTTATGGTTTAGGTTTTAGGTTAGGGAGTTGAGATTAGGATTAGGTGTAGGTTTAGCTTTAGGGAATTGAGTTTAGGTTATAGGTTTAGGGAAAGGTTAGGTTTAGGTTATAGGTTTTGGGATTTGGGAATGGTTATAGGTTTTGATTTAGGTTATAGGTTAGGGAGTTGAGATTCGGTTTAGGTTTAGTGTTAGGTTTTGATTTAGGTTTAGGGTAGGATTTGGGAATGGTTATAGGTTTTGATTTCGGTTTAGGTTTTGGGATTTGAGGTTATAGGTTTAGGTTTAGGTTTAGGTTATAAGTATAGGTTTAGGTTAGGTTATAGGTTAAGGTTTAGGGATTTGAGTTTAGGTTATAGGTTTAGGTTTAGGTCTAGGTTTTTGGTTTAGGTTATAGATTTTGGTTTAGGTTTTAGGCTTTAGGTTTAGGTTAAGATAAAGGTTAAGGTTTAGGTTTAGGTTATAGGTTTTTGGATTTGAGAATGGGTTCGGGTTTAGGTTTAGGAAATCGGGTTCATGTTTGGGATTGGGTTTAAGTTTTGGTTTTCAAGTTTAGGTTTAGGTTTAGGTTAGGGAGTTGAGATTAGGATTAGGTGTAGGTTTAGTTTTAGGGAATTGAGTTTAGGTTATAGGTTTAGGGAAAGGTTAGGTTTAAGTTATAGGTTTTGGGATTTGGGAATGGTTATAGGTTTTGATTTAGGTTATAGGTTATAGGTTTATGTTAAGGTTTAGGTTTAGGTTATAGGTTTTAGGTTTGAGAATGAGTTCGGGTTTAGGTTATAGGTTTGGTTTTGGTTTTGGTTATAGGTTTTGGTTTAGGTTATAGGTTATAGGTTTAGGTTTAAGTTTAGGTTATAGGTTTGGGATTTGAGAATGGTTCGGGTTTAAGTTATAGGTTTTGGTTTTGGTTTAGGTTATAGGTTTTGGTTTGGTTATAGGTTATAGGTTTAGGTTAAGGTTTAGGTTTCGGTTATACGTTTTGGGGATTTGAGAATGGCTTCGGGTTTAGGTTATAGGTTTTGGTTTTGGTTTAGGTTATAGGTTTGAGATTTGAGAATGGGTTCGGGTTTAGGTTATAGGTTATGGTTTTGGTTTAGGCTTAGGTTTAGGTTTTTTGGGATTTGAGAATGGGTTCGGGATTAGGTTATAGGTTTTGGTTTTGGTTTAGGTTATAGGTTTTGGTTAAGGTTTAGGTTATAGGTTTTGTTAAGGTTTAGGTTTTTGGATTTGAGAATCGGTTCGGGTTTAGGTTATAGGTTTTGGTTTAGGTTAAGGTTTAGGTTTTTGGATTTGAGAATGGGTTCGGGTTTAGGTTTGATTTAGGTTTAGGTTATAGGTTTTGGTTAAGGTTTAGGTTATAGGTTTTTGGGATTTGAGAATGGGTTATGGTTTAGGTTTAGGAATCGGGTTCGTGTTCGGGATTGCGTTTAAGTCTTGGTTTTCAAGTTTAGGTTGAGGTTTAGGTTAGAGAGTTGAGATTAGGATTAGGTGTAGGTTTAGCTCTAGGGAATTGAGTTTAGGTTATAGGTTTTGGTTTAGGTTATTGGTTTTAGTTTAGGTTAAGGTTTAGGTTATTGGATTTGAGAATGGGTTCGGGTTTAGGTTATAGGTTTTGGTTTTGGTTTTGGTTTAGGTTATAGGTTTTCGTTTAGGTTATAGGTTATAGGTTTTGGGATTTGAGAATGGGTTCGGGTTTAGGCTATAGGTTTTGGTTAAGGTATAGGTTATAGGTTTTAGGATTTGAGAATGGGCTCGGGTTTATGTTACAAGTTTTGGTTAAGGTTTAGGTTTAGGTTTAGGTTATAGGTTTTTTGGGATTTGAGAATGGGTTATGGTTTAGGTTTAGGAATCGGGTTCATGTTCGGGATTGCGTTTAAGTCTTGGTTTTCAAATTTAGGTTTAGGTTTAGGTTAGAGAGCTGAGATTAGGATTAGGTGTAGGTTTAGCTCTAGGGAATTGAGTTTAGGTTATAGGTTTAGGGAAAGGTTACGTTTAGGTTATAGGTTTTGGGATTTAGGAATAGTTTTAGGTTATAAGTATAGGTTTAGGTTAGGTTATAGGTTTTGGCTTTGGTTTAGGTTATAGGTTATGGGATTTGAGAATGGGTTCGGGTTTAGGGATTTGAGTTTAGGTTATAGGTTAAGGTTTTAGGGATTTGAGTTTAGGTTATAGGTTTTGGTTTAGTTTAAGGTTTAGGTTATTGGATTTGAGAATGGGTTCGGGTTTAGGTTATAGGTTTTGGTTTAGGTTAGGGGTTTTGATTTAGGTTATAGGTTATAGGTTATAGGTTTTGGTTATAGGTTATAGGATTTGAGAATGGGTTCGGGTGTGGTCCCTGCAAATACAAATATAATACAAATATAAACACGGCCTGTCCGAATGGCCAGGCCCTTCCAATGTCGTCCATAGGAAATGGACAGCTTCATCATGGTCATAATAGCGGTTCCCACCTTCCAGGGACCCCCGCTCTTCCGGATAGCTCCGACGCACATCCGGGTCTGCTCCATTAATCTCGAGCAAATACATAAACACGGCCTGTCCAAATGGCCAGGCCCCTCCAATGCCGTCCATAGGAAATGGACAGCTTCATCATGGTCATAATAGCGGTTCCCACCTTCCAGGGACCCCCGCTCTTCCGGATAGCTCCGACGCACATCCGGGTCTGCTCCATTAATCTCGAGCAAATACATAAACACGGCCTGTCCAAATGGCCAGGCCCCTCCAATGCCGTCCATAGGAAATGGACAGCTTCATCACGGTCATAACAGCGGTTCCCACCTTCCAGGGACCCCCGCTCAACATCCGGATAGCTCCGACGCACATCCGGATCTGCTTCATCAATTTTGAGATAATATATAAACATGGGCCTGTCCAAATGGCCAGGCCACTTCATCAATGTATCATATAGTATGAAGGAAAGAAGACTCACTAATTTAGCTAGCAAGGAGAGAAAGTGTGAGTGCTTGGAATGTCGCCCTTTCTTTGAATAATGGATGCATATTCCACAATGCAATCTGAGAATGAGTAAGTTAGTAAGCTAGGATGTGCTTGAAAACCTAGGTAAGCTAGTAAGCTAAACTAACAAGCAAGTGGTACATACAGCCATAGAATAAAATGTATGAAGCTCTGAGAGAAAGGCTGCCCAATGTTTCATTTATTTGGACTTATAAATAAAAATGTATCACAAAATAATAGGAAAGGACATGCATTCTTTGTTGAAAAACTAACCTTTCTTTATTAGGAAGCAAGCCACAAAGTCTTCATTGTCTTTCCACATGTATACTGATGAAATCCCCCGTTCATAATACCTACCAATGCAGTTGTGCAAAAGAATTGCTTTTACTTCTTCAGAAACAGAGAATAGTTTCTTTCATTTTCTGCGTACTGGCATTACTTGCCAAATCATTAGATGAAGGTCATGGACAAAAAATTAAGCCTACTGTAATAGATAAATAGTAAATCAAAGATCTAATCTCGCAACAAAAAATTAAGCATACTGTAATAGATAAATTGTAATTTAAGGTGTGTTTGGTTGAACCAAATATCATGATATTTTGTGCAACTAGACACCGTTAATAATTGATTCTTGTTGGTTATGGGAAGAGCTGATGAAGGGTGTCTAGATCAGCTCAAGTTATAAACAATCAAAATTTTTTAGATAATTTCGTGAAAGCATTTCCAATTAAGAATTCGACAACCTTCTAAATGCATCATACACACATACATACATGTATAAAACATACATAGATACCTATAGGGGAATTTTGGACACATTTCCAGTTAACACAAGTGTATAAGTACTTTTTCTTCTTCTTTTTTTTTGCAAAATAAAAAGACTGCACCGACAACTAGCTGTAGGTTAGCTTAAAATCCATTCCTATAAACATTGTCTCTTGAAAATATAAAAGATTTTCAAGGGAAAAAAGTAGAAATAAAAAATTTGGAATACAAAAGAATCGTCATACCATACTTCCAGTTGTAGGTGATCAGTTTTCTAATAAGAGAGCTATGATAGTGAGTCCTAGAATACTACAAGAAACAAGAGTTCAATGGCCAAGCATCCATAAACAAGTGCCAAAGCTTTTGGATAATCCTAACTGTACGTGAACTTTAAAAAATCCCAGCAGTCCTCTTCCTAACTCCCATTTTTTCTCAATCTTTCAGCATTGCGCCACATATCAAATAAGAAACTATCTTCGCAAATTGACCAATTTGCATTAGTACAACAAATTTATTCAAGTTTTGCTTACTTGGATGGAAATGAGAATATTTGAAAGAGATTGCCCATATGTGTCATGGAAATGTACAGCAAGCTTCTCAACATGGACAACAGCTATCACAGCTTCAAGCATTAGAACAATCGTGCCTGCAACACAAGAAAGAAGCATGTAAAGAAAACAACACTAGAATGAATATCTGGTTAGGCATGCTAAGATCTTAGTTATCATGCATTCAATCGCAGTCAACAAAGCATTTCCTAACCCATACCCATACCATACTTGAGCTCAATTACGTATAAAAATAATAGATAACACAAAGCTTTTGTTAACTATGCAACTCTGGTGGATGCATTCACTACATTATTGATTTAAGATCTTTGGCTTACTTAACTTCAGTTAATGATTCCATCTCCTCAATCTCATATGTGAGCAAGGTGTAAAGTATCAGTCGAAACCATGATATGATTGTGCACATATTGGCTGATGTACATCCTGGCACGTGTGCACGCGCATGCACACAGCACAAAACCAAAAAAGAAAGCAAAAAAACCAAAAAAAAAAAAAATGAATGAAGAAGGAAGAAGGAAGATGTTTTAACCACATTATACAGATAATTGGATCTGCTTCATTTTTGGTATAATGCACTAAAATGATCTGGAAAAACTGATGGACAGTGTGTATACATATAATACGTACATCAAGGTGGGCCCCATGATAAGGGCCTCACTCTCTTGGGTAAGCCCGGGGTCAATCAGCTCCCCCTAGCTTGTCCTTTTCTTCAAACAGGTGGTGGACATATTGAAACACAGCATGAATGTTCTTGAGAAAGAACCACAGCTGGCTTACCTCTACCTATCGGTAACTGACTGTCATGTGGGTGGACCTTCCATGCGATCCACACTGTCCATCAAGTACGCTGCCTCATCTTTACCCTGGGATCCAAAAATCATGATAATCATGAGTTGAAAATTGAGCAGGATCCTCTATTGCATTTTCAACTATTGGATTTTCAACTCAACTCTCAGTTAGAAATCACCAAAGCAGCTTCAAGATGCTAAGAAACAGTCGGAATGAAAGAGAAAATGAATTAGCAGCTAGAAAATGTGAGATTTTTTTCAATTCCTTTTATTTTTGCATTTTATGGAATTTTGTACCTGGAGCTGCTGCAAAACTCGTAGAGCTTTCCTCTATTGGAGAAGATGATGAGAGCCACCTTAGCATTGCAGAGAATGGAGAGTTCATCCCAGCTGTTGGTATGCTTTCATCAGGCGATGATACTATTCTCGGAGCCTGTAAGGAGAAATATGCATTAAAAGCATTTTTAGTGGCACACAAACACACACTCAGGTGATCTTGTAAGCCGGAGCACGAACAATAGATTGAAGAAACTGATTAGGGGCCCTGCCATGGCTACTTAAGATTCCTGCTCTCCCAATACATGCCAATCTAGCATGTGTGAGAGATCCAAGCCATTTGTTGGGAGGTGCCACTTAGTCTATGGCAACCTGAAAATCAGCTGGGTTGGTTATCAGGTGAGTCTTACAAGTACATCGAATGTGGATTGTTGGTCAATTCCTTTTAACGGTTCATTCCTCTCATACGTCTGTCCCATCATATGAATGACCTAGATCTCCCCACACTTCCCAATCAGCATGTTTGGAAAGAGAAGGATTCAAAAAATCCTACTCTATCTAATTGTAAATGGTATCATCCAATTCATTAACAGGTCTTGGATCAAGCTCATATTTTTGTTTTCCATTCATCCATGTCTGTATGATCTTATGAACATAGACCTGTATAAAGGGAAAACACAAATATCAGCATTGATCCAGAACTTCTGTGGTCCCTAAGAAGAGGAACCTCACAACCATTCTGTATGCGGTGAGTTTAGTCCCATATGCTATGATTCTTGCCTGCAAGGCCATGAACAGTCCTAAAAATTTGAAAATTTCAAAGGCAAATCAAGTCAATTCAAAACACTTGAAAAACAAGGACTAAGAATCATGATGGTTGAAGCAATAACATATCATGGTCGACACCCTCCAAGAAATAGTTATAACAAAAGGAGACAACCAGCCAATGTGTTTGATAGCTATAGCAATAGTTATCGAAAAGAAAAACTTTGGGAAAGAAGAATGAAATCTCATTAAGATCATGAGCCCAACATAGGCAATATTGATCAAGAGATAAGACTAGATTCAGTTCAAACTAAACCAGTCAATGACAAAGGAGTCTATCTTACATGCAACAAGCTAGTCACTGCAGCAGCAGAAATTTCTGCTTGGGAAAATGCAATGGACATAGCAATTGGTTCGCATTATAATTTACATTTGTAGTATAAAGATAAAATTGGGCCTCATCAGAGAAATTATGGTACAGATCCAGCAAGGAGCGACCAGATCTTTGGTCCTTTGGAGGTGGGTGGTTGTTAGCAGCTAGGGGAAGAGGAGAGGGGTGACTGGTAAAAGTGATAGGGATTCTTTTGCTTCAAATATGACCTCAAGTTTAGGGATGTTTCCAAAGGGATGGGGACATGATGGCAACAAGGGTGCACTTCAACTTTGGGAATGGGGAGTTTTTACGAGAATCCTTGGGTTGGGAATGATTGTCTTAGCAGGCAACTTGTGAGATTGTATTCTGTCATCGAGGAGTGTTCTTATCAAGGAGACCTTTTTTAATTTTTTGGAAAGATACTCAAAAGACCTTTTCAATCACCTCTTTCAATAAAAGTAAATTACATAATTTAGATGTAAATGTTCCATGGAATCCACCCACATTGATGCAAATATATTTCAGAGAAAGATACTGCCTGCACATATAAAGAATGAGTCTGTATATGTCGATCAAATCATATACACCATAATTCCTTTGATCCTCTCAGTTACAAAAAGAAGAGGCAAGTACACATAATGGCTACATCAAATCAATTATCAATTTTTTTTTTTTGAAAGATAAATCAATTATCAGCTTGCCTACTGAAACACACAAATGTAAGAAGAAGAAGAAGAAAAATCAGATAAGTTGTGCGGGGGGAACCATACTTTAAATCTTCAAAGTCAGCATGTAAATATATAAGAATAAAAATGGATATCTAACACTACTAATCATGTATTAAAAAAATAATAATAAAATAAAATAAAGAAAGAGAGAACTTCAAGTCATCAGAATGGAACTTTATACCACTACCTTTCGACCTCCTCTTTAGGTAAATTGGTAAAACAAAGCCCAGCATCACCACGTAGAAGCTGAAGAGAAAAATATCCATAAGCACTGGAACTATGATGATATTTCTGGCTAATATGAGCAAGAACAAATCTACCTTGGAAACTTTATGAACTCCCGGCTTAACTTCATCAGCAACAGATCGGCCCAATGAAATCTGCATGACTTTGTTTGATCCAAGGAAAAATCTGGCGCCAAAAAAAAATAAAAAGGACTCAATTGAGCTGTCCCCATGATTTATTTGCAGTAAAGAAAGTGTTGGACTTCAAATGTAGAACATTTTAATTCAACATGGAGAAATATCCAATTTCTAAATTATACCAGAGAGATGCCATCTGATGCTCAATCAAAACTGGAGTGAAATAGCATTTTTTGCTTCAGCCTATAAATGATACAGATGTAACAGATCGGACCTATCTTTCCATACCTATACCATTGATCCAGTGGTCGCCATCATAGGATGGGTCATTACCCAATATCTCCCCATCAGATGATCCTCGCCATCAGTGGGCAATGCAAAAAGGATCATCTGACAGAGGAGATTTTGGGGATATCTTCCATCCACCATGGTAGACACCAAACAGACCATTTCGATTGCCAAAAGACACGCCCCATATGTAGACTTTGCCAGACCAAGCAAGTGCTTGACTGATCACTACTCTGTACCATGAGCAAAAATATCCACTTTTTTCAATGCAAAACTGGTTAAAGTGTTGCCTGGAAAGAAGGATTACAGTGACACTGCTCTTTCAGTGATAGCTTGATTGATCATCTACTCTTATCAAAGATTAGAAAGAAAAGTTCAGTAGGAGGCCATGTATTCTGAAGATAACCGACTCTATTGAAAAAGTGAGAGGCCAGGCCTTTGCCGGACCAAGCAAATGCTTGATTGATCACTACTCTGTACAATGAGCATAAATATCTACTTTCTTCAATGCGAAACTGGTTAAAGTGTTGCCTGGAAAGAAGGATTACAGTGACACTGCTCTTTCAGTGATAGCTTGATTGATCATCTACTCTTATCAATGATTAGAAAGAAAAGTTCAGTAGGAGGCCATGTATTCTGAAGATAACCGACTGTATTGAAAAAGTGAGAGGCCAGGCCATAATAGCAAGAGTATTTATTTGATTCAGTTAGAACTCATCTCACCTAAGTAACTCACAGTTTTAACTATTTTTAATTTTTAAATTGCTAAATAGTAGCTCCACATGTATACTTTGTTGGGCCAAGCAAAAATCTTGATCAAATTAATTTATTAATCATTCGGAAGTTGATGTTACCTGCGGCATGTCCACGGAGTATATGACGTTATCAAAAGTGATTGAAAGAGGTGCGAATGGAAGAACCATGCCCTTCTTCTTGCTCTTGTTAGGACCATCAGTGGTATCTGCTGAAGCTGCTGATATTGCTAGACCATCGGTTTCTCCAGTTCTGTTGGCATGCTTCTCCTTCAAGGCCTCTTCAGACAAAACTGCTTGAGAGTTCCCGAGTGCTGTAGGAATTTAATCAGACAGTTAGAACTAAATGATCAAAGCTAAAGATTTCCGAATATTGAGAGATGACAATGCTTACGGTTGAGATATCCAAGAGCCCAAGTGAAGAGACCATTGAATATGACCACATATCCGAGCAATGCGCCAGAACCAATCCAAAACCAGTTTGACTTGGTGAAAACTCCTCGCCCTTCCAATATTTGGATTCCTAATGATTTCGTCGAACCTGTAGGAATCTGTTTCACAAAACCAAAATCAAAGCTAAAGTTTAGTTTCTGACTTAGTGGCGATTTTTTTCTAGTTCGATCGACAAAATCCTTACATGTTTCCATTTATTCCCGAAGAATTCATTCACCGCAATTGCATTCTGTGCGTACATCAGGGGCGAGCTCCAGTATCCCCATTTCCACCATTTCTTCACATCACCTGCAGCCAAAACATAGGTTTGGTTAGTCAATAAATCCCTCAAAATTCCTAACACCTTCTGAACTCTTAATCCGAAAATGAAAGCTTGGAATTCAACTGAAAATTAACAGTCTGATCTAGTACACCATACTTCGTGCTAGAATGAATCCTCCAAGTGTCATGATTACAAGTTGCGCAAAGGACCCGAATGTATTGGCCACGATCATGTCCCGACCCAATGCAGCAAGCACCCGGAACAACCCAGATGCCATCTGGCTAATCAATACAAGTACCAGATATTGTTTCAACATCCTGCAACAAGAACAGAAAATGATCTTACAGTTATTTCCAGGTTCCAATGAAAGACAGCCAATTGAACGTGGGCTTGGAATAATTTGTTGTTACATGATCTCAAGGTCTCACCTTCCAACATTTGGATCGAAGCCAATGACGTAATAAGTCATTCCAACCCATACAGCACATTCTGCAAATGTTACTGGAATCTTGAGAATCCATGATGGCAGAGCATATGCCCATGGAGGATAGAAGAGGAGGTCTCTTTGTTTGTAGAAAACGGGAAGCTTTGCGATGGTCATTGAAAGTTCTGCAAACCCATTAAACATGAGAGTGACCAGTGCAAAAAATAGAGCACCCATGTAAATGTTTCCACCGGTCACATCGTCATGGGACATCTTAGTACGCAAGAAGACGGTCATTGTGATAAATGCAATAACAATCAGCTGCAATCAGATGGAAAATAGAAGGTATGGTAAGTAAGGAGTAAGAGAAGCCCATTATGGTGAAGTCTTCCTCAATGTGGCATCATAGCAATGTGTGCAAGATCTAGGCCATTTGTCTGCTGATCCACATCTTCAACATGGATGAGGACCATTTCTCATTTTTTCAGTCATCCATTTTGCAGACACAAGTGACCACCTGATGACCATACTGGCCTAATTTTTGGGTCATGACATATACACATGGTCCTATGATCTGGCACATCTGCCACACTGGAACATGTGAGAAGATATCGTGTTTCTAATTCGGGTGTGCTTAGTTACTCACTTGCGCCATTTTGAAGATGTAAACAAAGGAGTTTCTCTTCATCAGCAGCCATTCCCTCGCAATGTTAGCTTTCAGCAGCTCCTTCTTGCTAATGCCATATTTGGAAGTTGTCAAAGCAGCAGGATGGCTCTTGCTCTTGTCGAATGGGGTGCTAAGTTCTGCTCCCAATCTATGGCCAACATGGAAGGACTGGTATGCATCTGAAAAGTCCTTGACTGGAACGTAGCGGTATGGCTCACCTGAACGTGCCCAGTACTGCTGCTGATCTTTTCTTGATGTGACCTGGTGGTGGAAAAACAATTTACTGTTGGATTTGCCATTCTATTCAAAATAAGAGGTTTGTTTGGATTCCCATTGAACTATATTTCGATCACCGAATTCATTATAGACTAAATGATCAAGGTAAGGGAATGGCTCATAATTCCGTTCTTTGCATTTCAAGTTGGACTAAAACTGGTATTAGATGCAATTTGGGAGACCCCACTTTTGCCATTTCCTGTTTGATGAATGGAATCATTGCAATTCAATTGGATTGAACCTCCAGATGTAGCTTAAACCATGATTTCAATTGATGAATGTAGATGACTTAAGGTGAGAAGAATCAATTTTCAAAACTACAGGATGTAGTTAGAGTAAAGGGGTTAACATACCATCGGATGCTACCAAATATTATCATGGCCCTCCAACTTCGCAACGTCAACATCCATGGATCTTGATGTTAGATGGACTTCTTTGGCTAATCCTTAGTTCATAGCTTAAATTTTACCTTCCCAATGAAAACTTTGGTGAACTCCTGTCTCTGTGACTTCTTCAAATTTTACCTTCCCAATGAAATGTTCGCTAGAAGAACATAATCCCCATTAAAGACTTTCTAAGGCCCACTGTAATTTTTATTTGCCATCCAACTTGTTGTTAGGTCATACAGACTAGGATGAATGGAAAACACAAATATTAGCTTGATCTAAAGCATTTAGCCTGATTAAGGTTTTAATGGTGGGAGTTTAATCACCACTGTTTCTCATTCAACTTGATATTTGAATGGGCTCCTGAAATGATTTGAAAAAATGGATGGACAACATGGATGAAACAAAAACATCATGATGGGTCCACATATAACTGAATTGATTAAGTACTTGTAAGTAAAAAAGTTACTTATAACTAATCATAAACAAATTTTTTTTTTCTGACTTGAGGTCCTTCCATGAGGTAATGCCTGGGGAAATCAACTTGGAGCTGGTACAATTCATTGGTGAGAAACAGAGTCTGGTTGAGGAATTTCAGCAAACATGTAGAATAGCATGAAATTCAACCTGCACTGCTTCTTCCCTTCACAAACCCCCATGCTCCAGTTTTTCATTTATGGCATGCACTTACTGTTTGTGCCCAAACACAATAGCGATAGTTCTCTAAAATTTCAACTAACCTCATGATGCATTCAGACCCAAAGTTTATTCATCTCTGTGAAGTTTTGAAGTACAAATTCCATAACATCATTAACAGTGTTAGCATCCCTGTCGGAAGACAATGGACAGGGTATAGAGCATTTTATTAGCGATCTATAAAAAGATACCATTCATTTTTCAAGATATCTACACCATATATCACATAAGAACCTTAGATCTGACAAGAAATCAAGGAAAATCAAAGTAGAAGGGCAGAAAACGTAGACATCGAATAAAAAAGATCTCCCCAGGCATTTCCCATCTACAGATTGGATGGTGCACCCGTCATTTGTACCACTTATTTCAGGAGGCAAGCCTCCACCAAATGCAGCTGCAGCATTTCCCATCTACAGATTAAAAAGAAAGAAATGAAAGAAAGAAAAAAGAAAAAGAAAAGAAGAAGATCGTAAATGCATAAAAGTGAAATCAGACTTTTCCCAAAAAAAAAAAGGGGATAAAAAGTGAGCAAGCATGTTGGGTATTCAAAACAAGATAAACTGGAGATCATTCAAAGTTCAGACACATCGCCTAAGCAACCCTACCTGAGGAAATGCCGCTGAAATAGAAAATAAAATGTGGATCAGTGAGTGAGATGACAAAGAACCATACAAAAGTAAGAGGAAATAAAATGTACAACACTAAGACAAAGGGATACTATGAAACTCAATCCATTCCAAGGATTTAGTTGGATTGGATGGCATCTCCAGAGCATTTGATTCCTTTCCAGCTCTCTCCACAGGGGTCACCACCGACAAAATTCCATCCAGTGAATTGGGGTGGGAAGTTCAGGGAGATGTTGTGCCATCCTTTCTTGTAGTGTACATATAAACCAGCCCATCCAATCCATTTTGCCTCAAGCTCCTTCACACCTATGACAAGATGTGAGAAAAGTGACCTGATGCTCTATCTTATCCCATTATGTAAAGAGGTATATATGCCAAAAAATGATCACATTTACACGACAGACTCTCAGCTTCATATTATGAGTATGTATGTATATATATATATATATATATATATATATATATATATATATATATATTATATATATATATATATATATATATATATATATATAAAAAAACTTGAATCATTATCTTTCCATATGGAAAACCAGAAAAGCACTACAAAAGCCATTAAAATGTAGTAAAGAACTAAGAAAACCAGCCAGTCCATCTTAGAATCACCCCTGCAGTGTGAAATCTGGACCCTTAAATACAGTTCCCTAGCTAGCATCTGTACAGTGGCCTTAGCCCAACGAAAAAAGGGGTACTCCAAATTCCCTATTTAAGAATGAAATCAGAGCTTCTTAAAGGATTTCATCTTAAGCAATTTGAATATAGTTGGAAGTGGATGGGCAGCAAATTCCATATTTTTCTAAGGTAAAAAGTATTTAAATAGACTAGTTTGCAACATCAGGTTGGTGATCAGCTGTTGGTTAGTTACCTAAACGGTTCTGCAGCAACTATTATACTACCAACCATTTAAAGTTGTCAGGAAAAAGAAAAAAGAAAAAGAAAGAAAGAAAGAAGAAACCAACAAGGTGGAAAACCAGAGGGTAATAAAAGCAAACCATTATAGTCACATTTTCTTATGATTTCTTTTTTCTTAGTTGGTAGAAACACCAAGTTGATATAGCATTCAATAACAACAATGGTAGAAACATAGAACCATTCTATTTATAGTAACGAAAAGAAAATATACTCATTTCACAACCAAGAATTGGAAAGAAATACATCAAGCTGAGAATGCAAAAGAAAAAAAAAATCATGAAATTTTCAAAGCAGACTCACATGCCCCTGGTATCTATGCACTTGAAGAAAGTCAAGCAAAGGCTCCAAATAGTCCTTGTTATAGAATAGCATAAAACCTAAACCAAACTGAGGCCTGTTTAAAAGAGTTAGCATGTTCAATACCCCGGCATTGAGGAATGATCAAATCACTTCAACTCAATATACAAAAAGACAAACAGAAAAAGCTGGAGAAAAAACTAGAATCTTAACGTTACAATAATAACCTGGGACTGACCGTTGTAATTGAATTAGGTTTTATCAACATCATGTAAATGCAATTTTCCAACATTTTTAATTTCATCAGCTTAAGGTTTGTAGTAATACACCCACATGAATGGTCTAAAGCTCAAGCCGAATGTGTAGGAAATGTAGATATTTGAGTGGACTGTCGTAGGCCTTAAAAATTATTCAGCTACTCCTAGAGCAGATAAATATAAAACATAAGCA
Organism: Magnolia officinalis; assembly: GCA_021015155.1. Lineage (NCBI taxonomy): Eukaryota > Viridiplantae > Streptophyta > Magnoliopsida > Magnoliales > Magnoliaceae > Magnolia > Magnolia officinalis. The sequence continues at coordinate 56,658,051 of JAJHSJ010000017.1, read as the reverse complement.
ACTTAAGAAATGTGTAATAGGAAATGTCCATTTTGATTTTGAACTAGATGACGAGTGATGCTGCAGCCTAGGATTTGGTTCCACGAAAGCCCAAGAGTGGGCCCCACAAGCTGTTTGATCAAAGATTAGGGGACCCTACAATAACAATCCAATACAGAGTTGAGTAATTGGTCAGGCTTTTTTGTATTAAAAAATCTTATGCGGTTAGACATTTCAAGCAATTGATCAACATTTCGGATAACCAATTTCTACCAAAAAAACAAATGAAATTTTTTCTGACTTGAGGTGCTTCCATGAGGTAATGCTTGGGGAAATCAACTTGGAGCTGGTATGATTCATTGGTGAGAAACAGAGTCCGGTTGAGGAATTTCGTCAAACAGGCAATACATCCATATGCATCAATGCATACCAAAACACCACATTCCTGGATCTGGCCAATACATGTCCTGTGCTGAAATTAAAAAGTGAGTCAAAATGTGGCTGCTTAGGTGGTCAAATCTGACTCAACTCATGGCCATTGCAACATTAAATGGGATGGGATCACTGCCTCTAATGAGGTGGATCAATGTTGATTGTTCCCCTCCCATATATCAAGCTAGTCCACTCATGGATGGGCCAAAAAAGTATCAAAGAAACAGAGAGATTAATTGTACAATAGTGGTACACGTCATTGGTTGAAGCATTTCTTCAAACAACTAACATGCAGATGTCGCCGGCCATGGACAGCGGCGTATATGTCGGCGACCAAACAGTAGAATATCTCTTTCTTATCTTTTTTCAATCACACAATTTACAATTTGCAATTAGAACTCAAGATCAAAATTTAACTACAAATTGTAAATTGTGTGATCTAAAACAATAAGAAAAATTGGCATGCAATAAAGAACTCCACAAACAAATAATAACCAAAACAAGATCAACAAAAAGGAGAAATAAGACTCACTGTAGATGTATCATGAACAAAAAAATTAAGCTTATTGATTATCTGAAAACAGATTGGATGGTTAAAAATGAAAATACCCAATGGTCCTATGCCCACAAACAAGTGTCCATGAATCAGGGGTTAGGATTGTTCAACCAATCTAATCTTGGTCTTATGACTTGAGAACAGTGGGCTGCACAATTAGTTGGTTTCATTTGGGCCTACACATGACACATACAATTTATGAGCGCATCTGTATCAAGCGTCATACATTTCCTGAGTATCATATAATTCTAACCAAAATAACAAGAAAAAAAGGTAAACCAGATTCAACCCATCAAACAAAAAGCTTATCTTTAGAACTATCAAAATATTTCATGCATAAAAAGATCCAATGTCAGAATACAAATAAAGAAACATAAACAACATTAGAAGCTGCATAATCACATGCATCTAATTAGATTCAGGATCGAGATCTGAAAAGACCCACATTAAAAGATAAACATTCCTATCAAAAACCCCAAAAAAGGACACAATCTTTGCATTATAAAAAACAAACCATTAGATCACTACTCCATTAAAACCCCATCAATCCACCGACTTGAGCGCATCTGTAAACAGCTCCATCTGTTGCTGGATGATCACTTCGGCCCGCATCTTGCACACCTTCATCTCCATCAAGTGTACCAAAATGCAACGTCAGATTTTCTCAAAAACAGAGATTCAAAACCAAAATGAACAGACAAATCAAAAGGCAACATCACCTCTTCAGATTGGCAATAGGTTGGAGCTCAACAACGTCTATTGTTGTTGATGATCGGAGATGCGGTAGGGTTTCAGCGGTTGGTGGTTGCGGTGTAAGGATTGCAGATCGAGAGTCGGACAGGGAGAGGGAAAATGAGAGAGAAACAGAAGGGGGAAATCAGAGCCCGAATAGAGATCCAACTTGCAGCATCTACAATAGGCTGATCGATTTGGTGTTCTTACTGGCGCTTTCCAGGATGGAGCTTGCTCTGATCGGGACATCTCTTGTTCAGAGATCAGGCTTGGGAGAAGGAACCGCGAACCAATGGCAAAAACGAGATGGATTTTAGTGATCCAGGGCTGGGAAGAGTTGATGTGGGATGTGGGATGTGGGACGTGGGTTGCTGGAAGACGAAGGATTCAACGAGAGAGAGAGAGAGAGAGAGAGAGAGAGAGAGGCGTGAAAGAGTGGGGGAAAAGGGCAGGGTTAGAGAGAGAGGCGTGAGAGAGTTGGGGAAAAGGGTAGGGTTTTTTTATTTGGGCGTAGAAATATTTTTGGGCGTGGGGGGGTTTTTTCGGGGGCGGGACGGAGTGGAAACGGACGGTCCTGTTAGGCGCTCCGTGGGCCCCATTGTGATGTATGTGGTCTATCCACACCGTCCATTCATTTTGAGAGCTATTTTTATGGAATCAACCAAAAAATGAGGCAGATCGAAATCCCAAGTGGACCACACCACAAATCAATGGTAGACGCTTAATCTCTACTATTTCCTATGATGTGGTCAACTTGAGCCTTCGATCTACCATCTTTTTTATATGCATGTATGAAAAGAAGTATCAAAATGGATGGACGGATTAGATAAAACATATGCACTGTAGTGAACCCCATTGAGCCCGTACAGAGCCTCAGCTTGTAGCTAGGAGGTAGTAGCTTTTAGCTACGGATTAAAACCGTAGCAATATAGCTACGGTTTATATCCGTAGCCAAAAACTCTCGAAGACCGTAGCCTTTACTCGATTTTTTGGTAGTGAGAACACAATAATTTTAATGTAGAAAAATTCTTGTGGAAAAAAACCACGACACAAAGTGATGGATAACACTATGAAAGCAGAAATTACAAAGGAAGTGAGATTATCCAATTTGAACAACCTCGAATCAAACCCTTACTACACCCTTGAAATCCTATCGAATGAATTAAAACCCCAGATTTGTACTCCTAATCCCACTTACACCCATATTTATAAGATATGGAAGAATCTCAAACAAAATTGAAAACAAATCCCACAAAATCGCAACTCTGCGTAAATTTACGCCGATTCATTTGATGGCATCAACCACACTACAATGTTATTGAAACTTATCATTCAATGGCATCGATGTCATATTGATGGCAACGAACAAACACTAAAATTATTTAGAGACAAAAAATGAAAATCCAATTTTCTCCGATTCCATCGAGCCATCTTCGTTAGCATTGAACTAATATTTAATGCCATCGAACACTCATCGATGACATCGAGAGAGTACCTAGTTACTCCAGCGACCAACTGGAGAAATTTTTAAAAATCTCGATGGGATCAAGCACTATTCGATGCCATCAAAGGTGACATCAAACGGTCTGTCAATGTCATCAACAGGCCCTGTTTCTGACTATATTTAAGACATCAAAAATAATAATATCTACCATGTCTTCAATCATCAAACATGTAGCTTCTTATTATCTTCTCTTATCTCTATCTCGCATCATAGATTCATTATCATTTCTCATGCACACTCCACCCTCCTTTTATGTTATCGTCAAACCTATACAAGTCGCACAAAATTTTAACTTTTTTGTAGGAACTACCTTGGTAAGCATGTCTGTCAGATTCACGTTTGTGTGAATCTTCTCCAGAGTTACTCCTTCTTCCTCAAGTAATTGTCGGATAAAATGGTGACGAACATCAATGTATTTAGTACGTGAATGATAAACAGAGTTTTTAGCCAAATTGATAGCGCTGTCACTATCACAATTAACCTACACAGCCTCTTGTTGAAGCTTCAACTAATTTATCATGCCTCTCAACCAAACGCATTCCTTAAGTGCTTTCGTCACTACCATATATTCGGCTTCAGTCTTGAAAAGAGTTACCATGGACTGAAGCTTTAACATCCAACTAATTGCTCCACCCGTTAATACAAACGAGTAACCTGAAGTCAACTTTCTAAAATCCACACTGCCTGTGTATTCTGAATGTACATACCCTGTCAACTTTGCCCATATTTTTTCAAAAGTTAAGATGTAGTGTTTTGTACCTCGAATGTATTTAAGTAGTCATTTCATTGCTTCTCAATGTTATTTGTCGAGGTTTGACATGTATTTGCTCACAACATCAACTGCCTGTGAAATATCTAACCTCATATAGACCATGATATACATTAAGTTGCCCACTGTATTCGAATAAGATACAAGAGACATAACCTATTTTTTCTTATTTAATTTAGGACATTGTTCTGAAGAAAACTTAAAGTGAGCTGTGTGGAGAATGCTAATAGACTTTGCCTTGTCCATCCCATACTCGATCAATATATTCTCAAGGTATTCTACTTGAGATAACCAAAGCATGCTCCTTTTTCCGTCTCTATGAATATCCATGTTGAGAACCCTCTTTGCAGCCCCCAGATCTTTCATCTCGAATATTCCTGATAATTGAATCTTCAGTACATCGATTTCAGATATGTCATGACTGACGATTAACATATCATCAACATACGATACTAAGATGATGAACTTGTCATCACTCAGTGTCTTGTAATAGATACATTACTACCTAGGTAACGATTTTAATTTTAGGTCATACAACGACCTCATTAACCTGCAAACCTTATTCTCTACCCCTTGTACTTCGTAGCCCTCTGGTTACTTTATGAAAATATATTTTTTCAATTCCCCATGTAGGAACGCAGTCTTCACGTCCATCTATTCCAGCTTGAAATCATATTGGGCAACCAGCGTCAACACGAATTTGATAGATACTTGCTTTACAATCGACACAAATATCTCTGTAAAGTTGATGCCTTCTCTCTTAGCATAACCCTTCGCTACTAACATTTCTTTATATCTATCATGTTTTCTCTTAAATAACCATTTACATCTGATCATTTTTCGGCCCACTAAAAGCTTCACCAGCTCTCACGTGTTGTTCTTATACAAAGAGTCCATCTCATAGTCCATTGTCACCTTCCACTTTTTTGCATTAGGCTCATCAAGAGACTCCTGAATAGTAGACGGGTCCCTCTCGTTTGTAATGAGGGCATATGAGATATTAGAGTCGTCCCTATATCTTGTCGGTAACCTGCGATCCCACTGTAGGTTTCTTCTCACAGGCGGCTGTTTCACTTGCTCATGTACCTCTGTCTATACATCTGTCTCTGCCTGAGTATCACCTGTATCAATCTTAATGTCAACAATCAACCTCTCTTGTTTCTTTTTCTCCTTCTAATCATTCTTACAGAGTAGGGAGCTTTCGTCGAACCTGACATCATGGATAGCAATGATCTTGCGTGTAACATTGTCATAATCTGTAACCCTTCACACCAACACCATAACCAACAAGGATGTCTAGCTCATCTCACTCAACTGATGATACATGAGAGTAAGCCTCACAACCAAATATGCGCAAATCTGAGTAGTCAACCTTATGACTACTCGACACTTCCTCTGGAATCTTGCAGTCAATTGCCGTAAAAGGGGACTGATTCACTAAATAACAGGCTGTGTTAACGGCCTCAATCCATAAGTCATTGTTCAACCCAACATTACTAATCATGCATCGGGCCCTCTCCAAGAAAGTCTAATTCATCCGCTCAGCCACACTGTTTTACTCGGGTGTGTGGTGCACCATATGTGCCCAATGATCCCTTCATCTTTACAATATCATTAAATTTATTGGAAGTAAATTCATCACCATTATTAGTCCTTAAAACCTTTACTTTTCACACTGTCTATTATTCCACCATGGCAATCCATCGTTTGAATTTGATGAAAACCTCAGATTTATGCTTCACGAAATAAACCCAAACTTTTCCGAAGTAGTCGTCAATGAATGTGATAGACCATGATGACCCTCCACCAGAAACTATGGGCGACGACCCCCATACATCAAAGTGCACATAATCAAGCACTCCCTTACATACTTGTTTTCCATATTTAAAGGATGACCTAAATTATTTACCATATATACAATGCTCGCATATATTTAAATCAGAATTCTTAAAAGCTGAAATTTAATAACGATCGAAAAGTACCTTCATGCCACGCTCACTCTTGTGGCATACACGAGCATGCTACATACGTGTAGACGTGGATTCCGCTACAGCTATTGTAGCGCCACCTATTAAAGTGCTATCGATCAACCTATAAAGATTATCATGCATTTGCGCTCTCATAACCACGAGTGCCCCTTTTGAAACTTTAAAGACACCATTAAAACTGGTGAACTTGCACCCTATTGCTTTAAGCGCACCGAGAGAAATCAAACTCTTCTTCATATCAGGAATATGTCTCACCTCAGTCAAGGTACGCTCCATCCCATCAAATATCTTGATACGCACCGTACTAACAACCACAATGTTACAAGCATTATCATTGCCCATAAACACATGTCTACCATCGTTCTCCTTATAATTGGCGAACCAACTCTGATGAGGAGTCATGTGATATGAAGCCCCTATGTCAAGGATCCACTAGTCTCTATGATCATCGTACAAGTGTCCGACCATAAACATTAATAACACATCACATCTACTTGTCTCTTCATCAGACGTGACAGTGTTAGATTCCCTGTAAGAAGTCTCTGAGTTTTCTTTCTTCGATTAAGATTTGTACAATCCTTCTTCATGTGTCATGTTAACCCGCAGTTCTAACTCTTTAACTTACCATTGCCCTTGCCTTTGGATTTGAATCTCGACTGAGAAGATCCTGTGTCTCGCTCTGTATTTTGACCCCTCATAAACAATGCATCAGTAAAGGCTCTTATGCTACTGTTTTTCTTTCTCACGGCCTTTCCTTGAAGTGCTGAGATAATGGTGTCTACACTCATGGATAAATTACCAATGCACAATGAGTACTTAAAAGACTCATACGATCCAGGAGGGAATTTAGCAAAATACATGCCTGATCTTTATATTAAAACACTTCTTCCATGTTTAGCAATTTGCAAATCATCTTGTTAAAGTTACTGACGTAGGCCTCGACATCTCCACCCTCTTCCATCTTGAAGTTAAACAACTGCGGCTTCAAGTGTATGCGATTTTCAAGGGACTTCTTTGCATAAATATCTCCTAATTTTGCCCACATGTCCATTGCGGTTTCCTCCCTCTTTACGTTATAGAGGACCTCGTCCATTAAACACAACTAGATTGAGAATTTTGCTTTCTTATTAAGTTTCGTCTATTCATCATCAACCATATACTCATGTCGCTTTTCAAGAGCCTCACCTTGACTTTATTGAACTAATAGGCTAACCATCTTAACCTTCTATAATTCAAAATTATTTTTGCCCAAGTATTTCTCTACATTATACTTAGGATTGTCTGTCATTAATACTCACTTTCATATCCAAGCCTATGCTCCAACGTTAGCTCTGATAGCACTTGTTGGGGGACAGTGGAAGCACATAGAGGTAAATCAAGTGATGTAATCCAATCACACCAATCAAGCACGAAAGAACACAACGATTTTAATGTGAAAAAATCCTTGTGGGAAAAAATCATGGTACAAAGCGACAGATAACACTATGAAAGTAGAAATTATAAAGGAAGAGAGTTTACCTGATTTGAACAACCTCGAATCAAACCCTTGCTACACCCTTAAAACCCTATTGGACGAATTAGAAACCATAAATCTTACTTTTAATACCGTTTACACCCATATTTATAAGCTATGGAAGAATCTCAAATGAAATTGGAAACAAATCCCGCAAAATCGCAACTCTACGTAAATTTGCGCCAATTCATTCGATAGCATCGAACACAGTTCGATATCATCGAAACTTATCCTTCGATAGCATCAAATAAACACCAAAATTGTCAAGAGACAAAACATGAAAATCCAATTTTCTCCAATTGCAGCGAGCCATCTTCAATGGCATCGAACTAATCTTCAATGTCATCGAACACTCATCGATGGCATCGAGAAAGCACCCACTTAGTCTAGCGACCAACTGGAGAAAATTTGAAAAATCTCGATGAGATCAAGCATTGTTCGATGCCATCAAATGTTACATCAAACAGTCTATCGATATCATCGACAGGCCCTGTTTCTGACTAGATTTAGAACATAAAAAATAATAGATCTAAAGCTCAAGTAAAGCACAACATAGAAAATAACATGGACTAAATGCTTACCATTGAAAACTTCTAATGGGACCACAAAAATTCTAAATCGAGCTGATATTTGTTTTTTCCCTTCATTCAGGTACATGTGACCTAACGAACATGTTGGATAACAAATAAGCAACCCATGGGCCTTAGGTAGGTTTTAATGGGGACTATCATTTTCCCCATTGATTTGTCCGCTAGAGCTTTTGATCTACTTTAATTTTAGGTTCATGTCCTTAAATGAGCAAGCAAAGTGGAAGGACAAAGTAAATAAAACACATACATCATAATAGGCTGCACTTTAATAAAGTATTTAATTTATATCTATGTTATCCATCCATTTTGTCAACTCATTTATTTCAAGTGGACTTCCAATCACCTCACACCTAAGTTAAAATGGATCTCTTATACTTGTATCACCACCACCATTCACCTTAGATCACTTGTATAGGCTAAACAACAATCTTTGTTTCGAACATTTATTCTAAACACAAATGCAACTTAATGCAATTTTAAGATGAATGGTTACTAAATTTCAAGCACACAAATCTTAAAAAATTATGAAATGAAAAAAATATATATTAACTCAAAAATAGATATCCTAAAACAGAGCAATTGAGCTCTCCAAGCAAATAAGGGAAAGCTGAGAGAGATCAGGCATACCTCAAATGCCTAATTGGAGCAGTACACTGTTTCCAATTTTGCGGTCCACATAAATAATGAAATGGGCTGATTTTTAAGCCGTCCTAACATGCGATAATGCACCTGTATGGATTTCACGTAAACATTGTAGCAGACCCACCTGAGCTCACTCCCAAAAAAATAAAGACCACATGCAATCCTGCTCGCAGGAGATCAGACAACGAGACCCACGAAAACTCGGCCTACGTGCAAGGCGTGTATAAGCAATTCCCATGTTTTGGGATTCCTTCATCTGGCTTAGACACTGCCCTTATATTTATAGAAAAGTCTCAGGTGGATAGACATTAACGCGTTTGCTGCCTCAAAACCACCCAAAGTCAGTGTGGGGCCTGCACATCTTTGCCGACCATGTTGAAAGCGGATTGGGAGGTCGGCCACAGACCACCGACTTTGGTGGTGTGCCGTCACCAAGTTCTGTGGTCCCACATGATTTATTTGTTATATCCAAACTGTTAATCCATTTGATCATTTTAGGCATGATAAATAAATTTTAAAAATTTTAAAAAATAAAAATAAAAGAGAGAGATCCAATGCTCAACTCGACCATATCACAAAAGGTAGTGGGAATAGAATTAAGGCCCTGTTTGGGCGCGTTAAATACAATGGCTTAATTGGTATTAGGAGGGATGGGATTCGCTAATCCCTGATGTGCAGTGGAGTCGGTGGGATTGCAAAATCCCACCGAGATACGCCCTGTCGCAAGGTAGAATCCCTCAAGCAAGAAGAAGACGAAGGCCGGCGTTAGCCACAACCTCACCTCTTTCAACAGGGCGCCCGTAGTAAGAGTGGGCCCGATGACACATCGGCCACCGAACTGACGGCTGACAGGTTGGCCATGTGTCCGGTCAAATCACTTTCCAGATACAGCAAATACACCGCCAAAGCGGTCCCCACATCCGCCTCGCAAGAAGATGTGGCTAGATCTTTGCATATCAATGCTCTCTTCTCTCATCCGAACCTGTCGCGCTCGTGAAAGATGCGGGACCTTTATAAGCTAGGATTCTCTCTCTCTCTCTCTCCTTAGGTGGGAAAACAGAAGGTGCCAACACCATTTGAACTTCTTCTCTTATAAGAGCTCTTCCCATTTTAGGAAAAATGATTCCCGATTTGCAGAGCTAGGGTTTTTTTCTTTTTCCAAACTCCTTTCCTCCAATGGCATTTTCGTAAAAAAAAAAAGTGTACAAGGGATGGAGGCGAGTTCCAAAGGCTTAGCTGCTCCTTTAAGCTTCAGAATCCGGAGATTCTATGCTTTCCCTCTCCCTCACCACGGACTGGGCTTCTAGATATGTGGCCGAGATCGACCGGGAAGGTTGAATGGCTTCCGTTGCTACTGTTCCGAGACGGAGTTCCTGAAGCTTGTGCCGACTAAGACAGGGAAGAATACCGAGAAGAAAGTTGAGGAATGTGCGCAATGACCATCAAGTGGGCCACAGTTATACATGGAATCACAATTTTTGTGAATAGACCATTCATCCCAATGCGGATACCATGCAATAAAGAATCTCCACGTTGGGTGAAGATGGAGGATGTGACGGCACTAGGTAAAACCCACTTCAATCCAATGGGTAATCCAAACAAACCTATATGGGATAACCCAGGGGATGATTGCAGTCCCATGAAACCCAAACAGGGCATGTGCTGCGCATGGGATAAATGTGTATACGCAATGCAACCGATCATCCACTGCAACTCATAAATGCTTAGGCGGTCATAATTTCATCCCTTCTATTCCACCGCATTGCACGCGCCCAAACAGGGCCTAAGGTTTTAATGGTGGGCATCATTGTCCCACTGCTTTATGTGGTGTGGTCAGCTTGAGCTTTGAATGGACAGTGTGGATATAACACAAATCAGAGTGAGCCCTCAGATTTGATGACATCATCACACCACCAATGTTGGCCGTGGGCGGAACCCCATGTAATCCCCTTCCAGCCGAGTTCACCATCTCATAAAACAATTTAAAAGGTCAGCAGGACTAGATTTGGCATGGGACGACTCCACTCGGTATGCTTGACTTGTCTAACTCGTTCAGACTCAATTCAACCCGAACCGAGTGGGTGAGTTGATTTGAACTAAGTAGACTTCATCTCATCTGAATTCAAACCGTGTCAAGTTCGGGTCACCCAGTAACTCGATTCAACTCGATACTGGCTCAACTTGAATCAAAACCTGACTCGAGTATATATATATATATATATATATATAAGACTCAGATTTGACATTTCAGATCTAAGATGCCATGTAGCTAATGGAGAGGCTGCAATTCTGGTGGTTGCACCTAGATTCTAAGTTGTAATTTCAGCCCGCGGATACCCACCGCACCCAACCCGACTCAATGCTCACTCGACTCGACTCGGTACCTGTGACCGGGTCAGACTCGGTCTAGGTTAGTTCAGGTCAGACCCTGACTCTGATGGGCTCAGGCATGCTGGACTCCATACCAAGTCAGGTCAAGTTCGGGTCAGGTCTATTTCAAAATCGAGTCAAGTCAGTTCAGCCCTAACTCAGTCCCACTCGATTCAATGCCCGCTTTAGGCAGGACCACATAATATTGATAGAGAAGTAGGTCTGTCAATGGACGGCTCGGGCTTGGAAAATCAAAATTTTAAATAGGCCAACCTGCCAGTCCGGTCCGAAACAGTTCAAAATCTGAGCCGTAGGCAACCCAGGCCTGACCCGTTGACAACCCTATAGAGAAGCCCAACGTAATGATAGAGAGGTCCAAGGTTGAAACGGGTCTAGTAGTCCTCAAACGATTCCTCCCTCCCGAAAAGAGGCTGGTATGCATAGGGCAGAGACCGCCTACAAAGATCTAGGCCGCCCATTTTACGTGGGTCCCTTGATATAAATAACCTCTCCTGAATTCAGACGCAGTTTGGCTGGTGACCCAACACCAGCCAACTAGCCGGTGTCAAATCTCTATAGCCCCACCATGAGGTATGTGTTTTATCCACCTGATCCTTCGTTTTGCCAGCTTATTTTAGGCATGAGGCCAAAAATATACAGACCTAGAGCTCAAATAGACTACACTACATGAAACTGAGGATTGGATGGCAAATAAACATTCTGGCATGATCTAAGAAGTTTTCAAATGTAAGTGTTCAATCCCCATTATTTCCCTACAGTGTTTTTCACTTGAGCTTTGGATCTGCCTTGAGCTCATATACACTAAAATGAGCTGTCAAAGGGATGAATAGTGCTAATAAAACACATAGATCGTGGTGGGCCCATGGATCTTTTCCACCATCTACGTGTAGGGTTCATCAGCCTTCTCTTCGGTGCATGACATACATTTTTTAAATCTCTAGATATTTTAAAATATTACATTTTTATATATTATTGCTATGTTGAGTGGTAAAATATTAAAACCTATAAGGAATTTGTTACGTAAGCATATATTTTAAAATTAATATTTATTATCACTATGCAATAAATATTTTAAAATATTTTCATCAAAATATTCCTGACAGAACCTTAAATTTTGAAAATCTCCTGAGAAATCTACTGCATGCCGACAAACCGCTGATCAGAGGGACCACGTACGTACGGGGATAGTCATGTCATGCCTACAACGTCTGTATTCACCTGTAGTGGCCCACCTACATTCTGGAATAAATTGTTTCATATCTCTCTTGATCCAGGTGGGACGAACCTAATTATTTTGACGGATGAGATATAAAGTATTCGGTGGACCCCACAATTCCATTAAGTTTTTACGGTGGCGTACCCACTTCCAGATGTTCCTCATTCTTCCATTTGGTGTGACCCACATATATATCAAGAGCCTAAAAAAAGGGTTGGATGGCAGTTATTCACACATGTGGCCCCACACAGTTCCAACGTGCTGTAATTTCCATGCATTTGAATATACATGATTATTATCCCTTCTGGTTATCGTTTCCTCCAATTTCTTCCCAGACTTTCAAACTATCAGGTTTTGTTCTCGAATGTAATCGAAAAATTGTTGAAAAGAAAATGTTTAAAACTATTTATTATAAATTATTAAATAATTTTGAATTTTAAATATACAGCAAAATTCCTTGAGGATTTAGATTTTACCATATAGTGTCTAAAGAAATTTCCTTCACATGTTTTTTGGGGAATGAAATTAAAATGCTTCCTCATTTAATATTTTCTTTTTAAAAAAGTAATAAAAATAAAGACTTTTAAGAACCACATGGTATATATGTGTATAACATCCAATCCATCCCTGGCATGAACCCACGCACTATGGTGATAGCATGAACAAAACAATCCGGCCAATCAAATCACCAAATGGGTTACACTTAATTTGGCCATATTTCGAGTGTATTATATTTTTATGGATTGAAGCAAGGCTACGACTGAATCCATAGTATTTTTGTTCCTATAATAATCATGTTGGAGTGCATCTATTGAATGGGTTGGATGTCGGACACATGCCACGTGAGCCCTATAAATCTTGATTCTCCACCTTATTGAGAAAGAAATAACATATGAAAATAATGTAATTTCTCCACTAAAAAAGCATTGGTAGGAAATATCGGTTTTTCGAGGCACTATTTAGTAAAATCTGAATCTCAAAGAAACATTACACTAGAAGTTTCTATATAATAAATTTGTAATAGTTTTATGAATTTTTACCTGAAAATTCTTCTCCCTTAATGATTTTTCAAAATATACTGGGCCTTTTCAATATTCTAGGAGAAACCGCTTCCCTTTACTTACCTTTAATTTTAGAAGAGAAAGATACTTGTTGCAGATGGGCCAAGCATTTACCTAATCTACATGGATCCCAAAAAAATATGCCACTAGTTGTCAACGACACAGGGCAGTGTTTTCACACCTTGTTGTCATCGAGAGTTTTCACATGTGATGAAGAGGTTTCTTGAAGAATACATGCCATGGTAGCCCTTTATGCAAATCTATGGTTGGCATCTCATCCCCATTAAGGGCCTGTTTGGCAATCCCATGGGATTAGGAGGGATGGGATGGATTTTAAGGTAATGATGGTGGTGTCAGTGGATTGGTTTAAGATCCATGGGATTGCTATATCCCGGGATAAGTTCACTGGTTTGTTTGGCACGCCCGGCATATCCCGGGATTTTACCTTCCAATCCATCCAACCAAGGGATGGGATCAATTTTAAGGTAATGATGGTGATGTCAGTGGATTGTTTTAAGATCCATGGGATTGCTTATATCCCAGGACAAGTTCACCGGGTCTGTTTGGCTCGTCATGCATATCCCGGGATATCAGGATGCCATCCCTCCTAATACTATGGGATTGGTCCAGCCGAACAGGCCCTAATTTTCTTAAGGTGAGACCTACTTAAGTTGTGGATCTGGTTGATTTTGAGCTCGAAGTTTGGGTGTTTGCATGCTGCGTAAAACAAGTTTTGCAAAAGATTTCGGTCCATCTCCCACTTGTGTTTAACATAGAAATCATACAAAGGTTAAACTCCATGTAATGTGTATGTCATTTCTGCATAAAACAAGTGTTACAAAAGATTTCTGATAAAAGAATGAGATTGGTAGCTGATCAAGTGGGACACATATACCACTGGTATCCAGGTGGCCCATTTAATATGTGGATCATTTGATCATCTAGATAGATGAGTGATCCTTGCTTTCCAAGATTTGGGTCTTCTTAATTGAGTGATTCTCAACCATCAAACTACAAGTGACCCAAGAAATGGCAAGGATTTTCCAATTTAGAAGAATCTTAGTACTTGTACTAACACAAGCTATGCTACATATTACTGGGTCAAGGAACATATAATATGTCACGTTGTAAGATCTAACGCCGTAAGTTCATAAAAGTGGGGCCTAGGGTTTGTTGGTTCAGACCATGGATCTGATAGCCATCGATAGGTTTGAGCCATTGGGTCAAAATAGACAATGAAAGGAGCAATAATTGAACATTGACCATTTTAATGGTGATGCAAACCCCTAATCTAATTTTTGTATATTATTTATTACTTGAGAATTAAAGTCTAGCTGATCTATGCTATTAGAGTTGTACACGAACTGAGTTAGCTTGGTTAACTTGCTCGACTCAGACTTTAAAAAGCTCATTTCGACTCAACTTGAAATTGGGTTTGAGTCTAGGTTTTTTTTTTTTTTTTTTTTTTTTTTTAAGTTTTTTCATTGAAGAGGGAGAGTAATTACATTCGGGCGTCCCCAGGAGAAAAAGACCCCGGAGACACCTATCATAAGGGGTTTGAGTCTAGTTAAGCTGATTGTTTTAGCTGGAAAAAAAATTGAGCTGAGTTTGAGCTGATTCGACTCGACTCAGAACTTGACTCAAACTTAACTCAGTTCGAATAAATTTGACTCATATTGGGTTCACTTAATATAAATATTGTGTGTGTTTACACACACACACATATTAAAAATCTTAAAATTTAAACACAGACTCAACTCGCAGGCTCAAATCAAACTTGGCTGGAAAGATCGAGATCAAGCTCGGCTGAGCTGGCCCGAGCTACTAACCAAGCCAAACCAAGTTGGCCAATCAAGCCCGAGGATTGAGCCAAGCTGAGTTTGAGCTGAGGTAACTTGCTGCCCAAGCTGAGCCGAGCCTATCTGGGCCAAGCTCGACTCAATTCAGCTCATGTACAGCTCTATAAGACAGCACACCAGAGCAAATATTCCAAATACCACATTTTTGCCATGTTCTCTTCTTCACCATCAATGAAGTACTGATCTAAATATTAAGATTGCTGAGGCCATGGGATAAAATAGAGCTTGGTCTCGGTTGCTGGGCCATGGGTATCAGGAGTATACAGTCGTGCAAACATTTTCAACGAGTGAGATATTCACGGTACTGATAGGCTTGCGTGTGGGGTCCACTAGATGAATGGTCCCAAGCCCTTTCCACATATAAAGTGGTGATGGATTTTCAATAAAGTGGTGATGGATTTTCAATATCGTTTTCTCATTTTTGTTGGCGAGTTGGTCCCTTTGCAACCTGTTGTAACTTGTAACACAACGATTAATGCAGTGAAATATGAGGTAACATAAGTATTTATTTTAAAATTAATATTTATTATCAATCTGCAATCATTATTTTTAAATATTTTATTTTTCACCAAGATATTCCTGACAAAACCCTAAAATTTGAAAATCTCATGAGAAATCTCTTGCCGACAAGCCGCCGACAAGGAGACTTAGTCATGTCATGCCTTCTGTATTCACAAGTAGTGGTCCAAATATTCTGGAATAAATTGTTTCATATCTCTGTTAATCCAGGTGGGACGCACCTAATTATTTTTTCCCATGAGATATAAAGTATGGGGTGGACCAATTCCATTAAGTTTTATCATATGCTCATCATTCTTTCATTTGGTGTGACCCACGTATCAAGAGCCTAAAATTGGCCGAATGCATCTAATTGAAAGGTTGGGTGGCAGTTATTCATGCATGTGACCCCACACAGCTCGAACGTGCTGTAATTACTATGCATTCGAATATATATGATTATTATCCCGTCTTGTTATCTTTTGCTCCAATTTCTTCACAGACTTTCAAATTATTAGGTTTTGTTCTCGAATGGCTGAAAATAAAATGTTTAAAACTATTTATTATAAATTATTTAATAATTTTGAATTTAAAATATACAGCAAAATTCCTTGAGGATTTAGATTTTACCATATTATATCTAATGAAATTTCTTTGGCATGTTTTTATGGAAATGAAATTAGAAAAACACCCTCATTTAATATTTTCTTTAGAAAGTAGTGAAAGTTGAGGTTTCCGGGAATAAGGTGATATGTGTATAACATCCAATCCATCCACCATATGAAATACACTATGGTGGTAGCATAAGGTAAACAATCAGGCCAATCAAATCACCAAATGGGTTACACTTGAATTTAGATATTTCAAGTGATGTGTATTAATTTTTATAGATGGCCAAGGTTATGATTGAATCTATCATATTTTTGATGTCTAATATTCATGTTGGAGTGCATCAATTGGATAGGTTGGATGTCAGACACATGCCATGTAGGTCATATAAATCTTAATTCTCCACCTTGTAAATAAAGAAATAAAAGATGGAAACAATGTAATTTATATATCCTCTAAAAAAGCATCATCAGAAAATATCAATTCCTAAGGCACTATTTGGTAAATTCTGAATCTCAAAGAATCGTTGCACTAAAAGTTTCTATATAATAATGTTGTGATAGTTTTATGAATAATTTCAAGTTAAAATTCTTCTCCCTTGATGATTTTTCAATATCTTACGAGAAACCGCTTCCCTTACCTTTACTTTTAGAAGGGAAAGATATTGGTTACAGATGGACCAAGCATTTACCTAATCTAAATATGCCACTAGTTGTCAACAACAAGGCATTGTTTTCACACCTTGTCACCATCGAGAGTTTTCATACATGATGAACAGGCTTCATGAGCAATACATGCCATGGTGGGTGCTTTTAAGCAAATCTATGGTTGGCATCTCATCCCCCATAAATCTTCTTGAGGTAAGACCTACCTAATGACGCAGGGATGAACGTGATGAGGATAAATACTTCGAATCCACGGAGCTTCTCTGGACTCCTCACAAAGACTTCTCAAATCCACGAGGAACGAAAGCAGAAAATAGAAATAAATTCTAATAACTTTGAAACGGATTAATTGATAATTAAAAATGAGTTCACAACCCTTTAAATAGGGATACCAAGCAATGGGAAAGAAATCAGAATCAAACTACAACTAAAACTCCTAGAATTCGCGACTTACTATAAATAGTAAACTTAATATTTATAGACGGTCGTGATGTCTACTAGTGCGCAAGGTTTTCGGCCAAAAATAGTAAGTGTCCTATTTGGCTTCATCAAACCGTTCTCCTAATTATTCTAAGCTCTTTTCGCGTTGGGCACAACTCCTAAAGCCCGACGGATGAAGAGTTATAATCAAACTAAAACTTACTATATATAATAAAAACGAAATTAAAGCAGAAAAACGACTGTCGATCTAGAGGTTTTTCGCAATTCCGGGCATCACAACCCGGCATAGCAGGGCTGGTTGGCTAAAGTAGCTCGTTCTACCCAAAAATCATATATTTTACATTAGATAACTCATTCCGGATTGCGAGATACGCCTAATCTAAGGTCCGACGGTCCGATCACTTCTGTCGCCAACCGGGCCTTTTCTGATCCATCTTGGCCATGAAACTGTCTGCAACCCGCTCTACATCACTTAAGTTGTAGTTCTGGTTGATTTTTTAGCTCCAAAGTTGGGTGTTTTACATGCTGTATATATAAAACAAGTGGTGCAAAAGATTCCGATCCATCTCCCGCTTGTGTTCGACATACAAATCATACCATACAAAGGTTATAAACTCCATCATGACATATATAGCCTGATAAAAGAATGAGGTTGGTAGTTGATCAAGTTGGACATACCATTGGTATACAGGTGGCCCATTGTGGATCATTTGATCATCTAGATGAGTAATTCCTGCTGTCCAAGATTTGAGTCTTCTTAGTTGAGTGATTCCCAACCATCTAACTACCAAGTGACCCAAGAGAGGATAAGGATTTATCAATCTACAAGAATCTTAATTAGTACCTGTACTAATACAAGCTGTTAGATGCTACATATTATGGGGTCAAGGATCATATAAGATGTCACATTGTGAGATCTAAGGTCATAAGTTCTTAAGAGTGGGGCCTAGGTTTTGCTGGTTCAGACCATGGATCTGATAGCCCTCTATGTGAATTAATGAACCATGAACATTTTAATGGTGATGTGGACCCCTAATCTATCTTTCGTATATTATTTATTGCATGCACACTAAAGTCCAACTAATCCATGTGATAGCACACCAGAGCAAATATTCCAATTACGACATGTTTGCCATGTTCTCTTTTTAACCATCCATGGAGTAATGATCTAAATAAGATTGCTGGGCCATGGTATCAGTAGTCTGCAGTCGTGGAAACATTTTGAACGAGTGAGATATTCACAATACTGATAGGCCTGCATTGTGGGGTCCACTAGATGAATGGTCCCAAGTCCATTTGCAACCTGTTGTAAGTTGTAACACATAGATTGCATTGAAATACAAGGCAAGTATACATGTGGGCCACTAGTCATGGTGTACATGCCAATTTGAGTTGAAATATGAGGCAATATTGTAATTCACATGTCATTATCAGCTGTTTATAATCATCATTGTTTAATGAATCAGAATTTTTTTTATTTTAGATTATAGGCAGACCACAATTATAATTCACCATCATTTTTTAGCTATTGCCGATATGCATTTAGAAATCCTCGTAACTGAATTGAAGAAGGTGCTTTTTTATATTTTATTTAATTGGGTTTATTTTTAGATATTTTATTTGATGATGACCATCCATTTAGAATATTTTATTTAACACAAGCACATCAGTGTTACAAATATCTCTGAGATTTTGAAAATATCATCAATACTTTCAATAGAAAATTCATTAATCCACATTATCATGAAAATATCATGAGATTAAGAGATTTTTACTACAAAATTTCTCTAAATTTTAAATTTTACAAAATAATATGCCTCGAGTGCTTTTTCATATGAGAAATTATATTATTGTCTCATTTTATTTTATTTTTCTTTACAAAGTGGAGAATCGAGATTTATGGAGCTCATGTGGTGTGTATTGACATCTAACCCGTCCGCTAATGCACACTAACATGATTACTAAATGAACTAAAAATATAGCAGATCCAATTATAAGGAGGGCCAATTCATAAAAAAATTTAATATACACCGTTCAAAATATCCAAATTCAAGTATATCCCATCTAATGATTTGACCACCCCATGTTTTTTGTTTATGCTATTACCATGGTGGGGTGCATACAGTTGATGAGTTGGATGTTATACACATACTACATGATTTCTATAAATTTCTACTTTCACTATTTTAAAGAAAAATTAAATGAGAGTATTACTGTAATTCCATCCCTCCAAAAAGCACCCCCATGCCATTTATAAGGTGATCCATAGGCCCGTTGGCTTCCTACCCATCCTTCATCAATGTCAGAGTGACCTTAAGAAGGTTTCAATGGTGGTATCATTATCCCCATCATTTCCTGTGGTGTGGTCCATTTAAGCTTTGGATCTACCTTATTTTTTCACTCATGCCCTTAAATGTATTGGAAATATGGATGGATGGTGTGGATATAACACATAAATCATGGTGGGCTCCACATCACATCACAGGAAACGTACGCAAACTTAGCCATGAAGGAATCCCTGGAGCAGGGGTGCCGCGGGTAATCCGCGTCTCCTGAAAGGGTCAAAGAGAGGAAAGTTGCTGGGAGTTTAGAACCTCCGTGTGGGTCCCACCATATGGTATGTGGAAGCGGATTAGGTGCGGACATGGCCTCAACTAATACAGTGCGGCCCTGACCATGGCTCACCTTGATATATGTATTGCATATCCATGCCGTCCATCTGTTTTTTCAGCTCATTTTAGGGAATGATTAAAAAAAAAAATGAAGCAGATGGAGATCTCAGTAGGACCACACCACAGGAAACAGTGGTGATTGGCCATTAAAAACCTTGTTGTGAGGCACAAAAGTTTTGGACGAAGCTGATATTTATCGTTTCCCTTCATCAAGGTCTGTGTGACCTTATCAACAGGTTGGATGACAAACAAACACTATGGTGAGCATTACAGATGAACGGCTTTGATTAAATGTGACCGACCTGCGATGGGCCACACCAATAGAAATGATATGAAATTTTGACATACATCTCTGAATTCATCGTGGTGTGGCCTGCATGAGTTTTGAACCAAGCTGATTTTTGTCCTGTGACTCATTATAGATGAACGGCTTTGATTAAAGATACAAACTATGGTAGGTACTTGCTATAATTCAAAGGGTTTCGTGGCAAATTTTGATTGGTCCACGTATATGTGACGTCATACGCGAATCTTATGTGGGCCATTCCACTCTCGTCCGTTTCTAAGCTTCAAAACACAGGTAGCCCTAACTACAAGTAACAGATAGAATAAAATGCCCGACTTTGAAACCTTGCCAGTGGGGTAATAACCGTTGATTTTTGGTACACCTACAATTGTGGGATTATAATATAAATGGCTCGGATCATTACCTGAATGAGACTGTGTGACTCGAACGGTTGGATTTTAAAAGTGCTAATGACTCTTCCACAGTACACGAGGCAATGTTTACTAACCGATTTTAAAGTGGTTATTGAACGCCCACCGTTAAAAACTTCCTAGGGTCCACCACTATGTTTCCACCATGATAAAGTCACACAGACATGGGTGCAAAGAAAAAAACAAATATCAGCTTGATCCGAAAACTTCTGTGGCCCGCAAAAGGCTTTAAATGGTCAATCGCCACTGTTTCCACAGGTGTGGTCCACTTGAAATTTTTATGTGCTTCATTTTTGGACTATCACCCTAAAATAATCTGAAAAGACGGATGAGCAGTGTGGATATATAGTCCATACATCGAGGTGGGTCGCAGCCGGAGGCAGTTGGCTTCTACTACCAACCTAGCTAGCTAGATGGTTCTGGCAGGGACACTGTGGGGCCCACCGTGATTTATGTATTTTATCCACACCGTCCTTCCATTTTTACAGATCGTTTTTAAGAGTCCAGCCCAAGAATGATTTTGATTGAAGGTTCAAGGGGACCACACCATAGGAAACAGTGGGGATTGAATACCCACGGTTGATATTTTCTTGAAGATCAAGCTGATATTAGTGTTTTTACTTCATTCAGGTTTATGTGACCCTATAAAGAGGTTGGATGGCAAATAAACATCAAGATGGGCCCTAGGAAGGTTTCAACAATGGGTGTCATTGTACCATATGCTTTTTGTGGTGTGGTCGAATTCAGCCTTTAATCTATCTCATTTTTGGATTCATCACCTAAAAATATTTATCAAAATGGATGAACGGCGTGGATAAAATGTATACATTACAACGGCCATGGCAGAGGCCCTGCCAGGACTATTCGTCTCTGGCCAGGTCCTGTGGGGGCCGGTGATACCCAATCCGCGTCGCTCGCAGCCAAGTCACGCCCAACGTACTTTGTAACCTTGCAGGAGCCCATCATGATGTTTATGTGTCAATCTTCTTTTTTTTGTTAGCTTCTTAGTACACCCCATAGTCAGTTCACACTCCACTGTTAGCCACCCCCACTAGGGATCGATACCAAGACCTTAGTGTTGAAACGAGGCATCTTTCACTCAGTCTACCATGTGTCAATCTGATACAACGAGATCATCACATCATTCATAGTCATCTTTCACTTCTTAGCACCAGGCTCACCAAGAGCCATCTGAATAGTAGACGGATCTCTATCGTCTGTAACGAGAGCATATGTGATATCGAAGTCGTACATGTACCTCATCAGTAACCTGCGATTATGCGATGTGATTCTTCTTACATGTGGCTGCTCTACCTGATCCGTATCTCTGTCCACATGTCTCAGCCTTCATGTCATGCCCGCTCATGTGGTCATGCTCAGTATGCCACACACGTGTAGAGGTGGAATTCGCTACAGTCACTATAGCTCTACTTGATGAAATGCTCCCGATCAACCTGTAAAGGTTACCAAGTCGTTACGCTTTCATGATTACTTGTGCCCCCTTAGATACATTAAGGACACCATCAAGTCCGGTGAACTTGCGGCCCATTGCCTCAAGTGCACCGAGAGAAACAAACTTTTTTTAATATCAGGAATGTGCCTAACATCAATCAAGATACACTCATTCACATCAAACATCTTGATGCTCACCATACCAATAATCACAACATTATAGGCATTGTCATTGCCCATAAAGACTTGTCCACCATCACGATCTCTGTAGCTGGTGAACTAACTCCAATGATGAGTCATGTGAAAATATGTTATGTGTCTAAAATCCACTCATCCGTATGATAATCGTATAAGTGTTCGATCATAAACACAAACAAAACATCACCTTCGCATCCACTCATACATTCATCAGACACAGCAGCATTGACCTCCCTGGATGAAGCCTCAGAGTCTTCTTTCTTCGATTTAGGATTTGTACAATCCTTCTTCATATTTCTAGTCATCCCACAGTTCCAGCGCTTTAATTTGCCTTTGCCCTTGCCCTTTGATTTAGATCTATGTCTTGAAAATCTTGTACCTCGCTCAGTATTCTTACATCTCGTAAACAGTGCATCAGAAGATATCCTTATGCCAACATTTATCTTTCTCATTGCCTTCCCTTGAAGGGCTGAGATAACGATATCCACACTTAGGGGTTTATTTGTTGAGCACAATGAGTCCCTAAATGACTCATACGATGTCATAAGAGAATTCAATAATATGCATGTCTGATCTTCATCTTTGACCACTTCTTCCATATCCAGCAACTTGCAAATCAATTTATTAAAGTAACTGATGTAGGCCTCCATATCTCTACATTCTTCCATCTTGAAGGTGAATAACTGTAGATTCAAGTGTAAGCGGTTTTTAGTGGATTTTTTTGCATAAATATCCTCAAACTTCGCCCATAAACCAGCTGCAATTTTCTATCTCAAAACACTATAAAGAACTTCATCCATGAGATACAAACGGATTGAGAATAAGGCCTTTTTATCTAGAGTATTTCAGACTTCATCACTCATAGTCGGCTTTCGCTCTTCAAGAGCACCATCTTCACCTTGCTTGATTAAGGAATTAATCATCTTTATCTTTGTAACACCCCATATTTTATCCTAGGGTGTTACCAACCGATGATAATTGGATTGGGATCAATCTGACCGCTGGATTGATCTAAATCCACAAGTAGGACATTATTCACTTGTATGGCCCACTTAAGTGTTAGAATTGTTTGACAAATGGGTATATGTTCTAATAGGACAAGTAGAATCACATGAATGGTGTAGATTATACAATACATCAATGTGAACTTCACCATTGAATTGTGCATGTGCATAACTTGTGGGCATATGCAGTGCACTGGACCATTAATTCAGTTAGTTGGACGCTGACCTGTATTCCAAAACAGGAGAGGATTTCTCTCATTGATTTTCTCCAGCAACGACGTTTGGTATTCAACCAAACCGTCCGATCAATAGTAGGCCACCATCGTGATTCGTTCAAAAATCTTAACCGTCCATCTTGTAGACAAAGCAGTTTCGACCATAACCATGATGACCCCACATGTTGATGGCCGCACACGTGGGTACAATATCAAGCACAAGATCAGTTGTGTGAATGAAATTTAAATAAATAAATAAATAAATAAATGGAAACTGCTTTCTCGACAGGCTGGCAATCCGTATGGGGATTCTCCACGCCATCCCAGCCCTTCATAGGGAAGATCGTAGCCCTCCATTCTATCTCACTCGCATTGCAAGTTTTCTTGCAAGAAGAAGTTGTTACGGGAGGAATCTTTCCATTTTTAACTGTTTTGAAGTTGTTATGAACAAACTCCATCTAGACCGTTTATGCAAAACGATCGTAGCCGTCCGAATCCAAAGGAAGTTGCGAGAAAACCCTAGATGTCATACTCCTCTTCTCTTGTTATTGAGGCTGCACTCAAAAATCGGCCGAGTCAGTCTTTCTTCGAACCTACCATGTAAACGAAGATGAAGCTTCGTTTTCTCACTCCTACAAACTTCTTGGGTCAGATATGAAGCACTTAGAACCATCAGCTCGAAGTAAATCACCACCGCTTGAAGTCTGTCATGAGAGAGTGTCTTCTTCCACACCGAGCTCCACTAGCCGCTGATCTCAATCCAGTCATTAATCTCGCATCCAATCTATTCATCATGAAGCATAGATGATCAACAATCAATCTTTAAAGCGCCACTTAGATCTGTTTGAAGAAGAACTCCAAGATAGATTCAAAGATCGGCGCCGAGCCAAGCTTTCGCACCAAGTCGAGTCGACTCGATCTGAGTTGCTGTTAGTCGGGCTGAGTCCAACGTCCCATCCGGGGCTTTCCATCGGGGAGATCAAGGAAGAAAAGAAAAGATGAAGAAGAATCAGAGAAAGATAGAAGGAAGAAGAAGAATGGGAAATCAACGTGGGAGAGAGGAGCGAGTCGACTCGTTCGAAGTCCACACCGAACGGCTGAGTCAAGGATTGTGCTAGGCATGTCTGTTCAAGTCCAAAGACTATTTCAGATTATCTTCAGCTAATGTTTGATCAGTGGGGGGAGACAAAAGAAGAGAGTAAGAAAGAAGATGAGAAGAATGAGGGGAGTTTTGAGAAGATCCGCCCCGACCGGGTTCTGCTTCAGTCAACCGAGTCAACTCGGCTAGCATTGATCTTGTTGAGAATTGGGAACGAGTTTGGAGGTGAGTTCAGTTTTATTAGCTGAGTTCTGTTCAATCATTTGGAAAGAATCTGTTAGATCGACACAAAATCCATTAAGTTAGGGGTTTTCTTTGTTGAACTAAGTCATTCTTTTGTTTTACCGAGTTGTTGCACTGACTCAGTGAGTTTCACTCAGTCTAGAGTAGATTCTGACTGGGTTTGAATCATTTTTCAGTACAACAGCTCCTTGGGTTTCTGATGAAAAATCGACAAGTAGGGTTGTAAGGTATTGAAGATTATCACCGAGTTGAGTTGACTCACTTCTTATTGAGTCTAGATTAGTCTTGAGTTTCGTTTAACTGAATAAATCCATTTTAGTGGGTTAGATTCTGGATTTTTGATGTTAACATGGTTTGATTTGTAGTAATGAGTTGTAAATTTTATGGTAATGTAGGGCTTTTGAATTTTTACATTTGGAGACCCTCGTTGAATTAGTTTGAGTTCAAGTCAGATCTAATGTGGGAATTTAGTCGAATGGGACTTCAGAGGTGAGGATTCACCCTTCAAGCTTACCTTCTTCATAATAGTTAATTTAATTCTTTTTGAATTAATTACTTAATCATGTTAATGATTATTTAACATGTATGATCGAGTTATGAATCGTTGATCTTCACTTTATGATGACTCACCTTTATATGTGCACATTCCTTGATTGTTTAGCATGTGCATGTAAGTACATCTATTGATTTGAATGTGAAATTATTTTCTCTGGTTTAGTTTGGATGTGTACTTACATGTGTATTTGTTTGATAACGTATATTGAATTGAATGTAATTTAGCTTAACACTTGATTGTGTTAAGTTGTAATTAAAATTCAATATTATATGTTAGTGAATATGTATATTGGAGTGTTCTCGAACTAGTGGACGGTCGTGAATAAATTAAATGTTATGTGGTCGTAGACTTACCATCTCATGGATTATTTGTGTTCATGTGGTTTGTGGATTGTAATATTTGGTGGTGTCCTTGAAGGACTTGATGTCAATGTGGCTTAATGGAAGGACTCTTGTTGTTGGAAGTATATCTGGACTTGTGATGGTAATGTCTACGTGTCGAATCATGAGTGGCCACTAGTTATAGAAATTCTTATAAATGGAATGTCTTGAATTCTTCATTTTACAAATATAATTTATAATCATATGTGTGTGTTAGAATCTTACTTGTTTAAGTCTCCTGAGCCGGGGATGGTGGAATGGGACACTATGCCCGAGCTGTCGGCCTATGCTGCGTTACGCGCACCCCCTATAGTGACCTTTGAGTTTTTATAATATTCTGTTTGTAAATGAGACTAATAACGGTTCGGTTAATCATGCATACATGGCACGTGGGCGTTATCGGGTGCCTGGTCGACTGTTTGAAATACTAGTGTACTGTTCGAACGACCCTTCTTGCATTTTGAGCGAGTAGATTGTTTAAAAAGACCTGTTATCATGTATGAATGGGCCAACTGTTTGAACGGTCCATTCATTTGTTCAGCTGGATGTGCATCCCCAGGCTGATTGCATTCATACATTCATTCATTAATCAAGATAAAGTTGACGATTGAAATTTGGGTGTGAAGTGGATTGTATTCTTATGTACAGGTGGTATTATCCTATATGTCACTTAGGAAACATATATTGTATATTTTTGTATTTTACTTATGAATATTATATTGGATATTGTATTCTCCTGAGTTATTTGAATTCCATTTTTGACTATTGTGATGCTTGGTAATCTTGGAGGGTATACCTCACTGGGATAGCCATTGACGCTATCAAATCGTATTCAGTTGGTGCAGGTTATGTAAATGGTGTACAGGTTAACTTTAATATGGAGCACGAAGAACTGGATAATCTCGTGACTTTTTATTCTAAAGTTCCTATTTTTTTTTTAGTCATTTCGTTTGAATTTTGAGTCATTAGTTTGTATAAGCCCTATGGGCAACCATTTGTATAAGTCGAGATATATTTTAGAAATTTCCTCCATGTGTGGTTTGTTTGCTTCCGTTGCGATTGCTCACTTATGCTTATAATAGAAAAGAAAAAAAATATTATTACTATGAAATGTGGGCTATCCTTGTAAGTTAACTCTTGGGATTTCGGAAAACGAGTACAAAACTCGGATTACGAAATCCGGGGCGTTACAATCTTCCATAACTCAAAGTTATTTTTACCTGAGTACCCAATGTTATACATAGTGTTTCTCATTAATGTTAATCTTGCAGATTCAAGCTTGCGCCCCAATGATTGCTTTGATACCACTCGTTGGAAAAAATAGCGGAATCACACAGAGATGAATCTAGGATTGCAATCCAAAAGTACCAAGCAAACACAAAAAGAACACATCAATTTAACGTGGAAAGCCCTTTCAGGAAAAAACCATGACACAAAGCGACAGAAATCCATTATGAAAGAAGAAATTATAAAGAGAAAAAGACTTACCCGATTTTAACAATTCCAAAATCTCACCCTTGTTACATCCTTTGAAACCCTAGAACTATTTAAAAACCCTTTGGAATAGTCTAGAAAGTCGTAGAATCCCCTAGAATCTCTCTTGTTGCATCATAGGAACTCCTATTTATAGTTGTGGAACTCCAACTTTCGCACCGAGTTAGAATAATACGGAAACCACTTCAAATTTACGCAGTCCGTGCACAATTTGCATAACCTTAGGCTAGCCAAACCAGAGCTCGGACTAGCCGACCGACGCTTCGGCTAGCTAAACTTGTCCTTAGGCTGGCCAAATTCCCTACAAGTTCCAAAAAATTTAAAAAAAACAAAATGTTGCTGGATTTTTACCCGAACTTTCTCGAGCTGGCCGAATTTTTCGATGTCATCGAGCCTGTTTGACAAATTTAAGGCATCCGCCAACAACGGAAGGTGCTTGGACTATATTTTCCCATAACATTTATGTTATCCATCCATTTTGCCAATTCATTTATATCAAGTGGACCACCAATCACCTCACGCCCAAGTTAAAATGGATCTCTTATACTTGTATCACCATTGCAGTTTACCTTAGATCACTTGTATCAGGCTAAACAACAATCTTTCTTTATTTCAAACATTTATTCTAAACACAAACGCAACTTGATGCAATTTTAAGATAAATGGCTACAAAATTTTAAGCACACAAATCTAATTAAATTTATTAAATGAAAAAAAATGAATTAACTCAAAAATAGAGATCTTAAAATAGAGCAATTGAGCTCTCCAAGCAAATAAGAGAAAGGTGAGAGAGATAAGGTATACCTCAAATGCCTAATTGGAGCGGTACACTGTTTCCAATTTTGCGGTACACATGAGTAATGAAATGGGCTGATTTTTAAGCCGTCGTAACATGAGATGATTTACCTATGTGGATTTCACGTAAACATTGTAGCAGACTTACCTGAGCCCACTCCCAAAAAACATTGTAGCAGACTTACCTGCGTGCGAGGCGTGTATAAGCAATTGCTATGTCTTGGGATTCCTTCATCTGAGTCAGATACTGCACTTATATTTATAGAAAAGGCTAAGGTGGATAGACACTAATACGTGTGCTGCTGCCTGAAAACCACCCAAAGTCAATGTGGGGCCTCCACATCTTTGCCGACCATGTGTGAAAGCGGATTGCGAGGTCGGCCGCACACCACCCACTTTGGTAGTGTGCTGACGTCATCAAGTTATGTGGGTCCATCATGATATATTTGTTATCCTTTGCAAGATTATTTTATGCATGATTAAAAATAAATAAATAAAACCGAGGCAGTTCCAATGCTCAAGGTGGCCATATCACAAAAGGTAGTGGTCAGAGATGAACAGGTTTCATGAATAATACATGCCATGCCATCAATATAAATGAGTGATCCTTGCTTTCCAAGATTTGGGTCTTCTTGATTGAGTGATTCTCAACCATCTAACTACCATGTGACCCAAGGGAGGGTAAGGATTATCAAATCTAGAAGAATCTTAATTCGTACTTGTACTAATACAAGCTGTTAGATGCTACATATTACAGGGTCAAGGATCATATAAGACGTCACATTGTAAGATCTAAGGCCATACGTTCATAAGAGTGGAGCCCAAGTTTTGGTGGTTCAGACCATGAATCTGATAGAATTAATGAACCATGACCATTTTAAAGGTGATGTGGACACCTAATCTATCTTTTGTATATTATTTATTGCGTGAGAACTAAAGCAAACTGATCCATGTGATAGCACACTAGAGCAAATATTCCAATTACCACATGTCTGCCATGTACTCCTTTTAACCATCCATGGAATAACGACCTAAATATTAAGATTGCTGAGGCAGTAGTATAAAATAGAGATTGGTCTTGCTTGCTGGGCCATGGGTATCAGTAGCCTTAGATTTTGATAATATCATCAATACTTTCAATAGAAATATTATTAATCCAAATTATTGTGAGAATATCATGAGATTAAGAGATTTTTACTACAAAACTTCTATAAATTTTAAATTTTAGAAAATAACGCCTTTAGTGCTTTTTCGTATGAGAAATTATATATTACCTCATTTTTTTTATTTTTCTTTACAAAGTGGATAATCGAAATTTATGGAGCCCATGTGGCATGTGTCTGACATCTAACCTGTCCAACTAATGCACACTAACATGATTAATGATGAATTAAAAATATAGTAGATCCAATTATAAGGTGGGCCAATTCACAAAAATTAATATACACCACTCAAAATATCCAAATTCAAGTATATCCATCTGATGATTTTATCATTGCAATTTTTGTTTATGTTATTACCATGGTGGTTGGGTGCATGCATACACTTGATGAGTAGGATGTTACACACACTGCATGATTTCTATAAATTTCTACTTTCACTATTTTATAAGGTGATCCATAGGCCCGTTGGTTTCCCTCCCATCCTTCCTCAATGTCAGAGTGACCTTAAGAAGGTTTCAATGGTGGTATCATTATCCCCATCATTTACTATAGTGTGGTCCACTTAAGCTTTGGATCTGCCTCATTTTTTCCCCTCATGCACTTAAATGTGTTGGAAATATGAATGGACGGTGTGGATATTAAACCATAGTGGGCTCTGCATCACATCACAGGAAACCTTCACAAACTTAGCCACGAAGGAATCCGGGTAATCCGCGTCGGCTGTAAGGGTCTAAGAGGGGGAAGTTGTTGGGAGTTTCGAAGCTCCGTGTGGTCCGACTATATGGTACGTGGAAGCTGATTAGATGCGGACATGGGCTCACCAAGCACAGTGCGGCCCTAACCATGGCCCACCTTGATATATGTATTGCATATCCACGCCGTCCATCTGTTTTTCCAGCTCATTTTAGGGGATGATAAAAAAAATGAAGCAGATTGAAATCTCATATGGACCACACTACAGGAAAAAGTGGTGATTGGCCATTAAAAACCTTCTTGTGGACCACCAAAGTTTTGGATGAAGCTGTTATTTCTTGTTTCCCTTCTTCAAGGTCTGTGTGACCTTATCAACAGGTTGGATGACAAATAAACATTACGACGAGCATTCGGTGGGCCCACAAAGTTTTCAATGATGGACGTTCAAATTGTGGGTAACCTGCGATGGGCCATACCGATGGAAATTATATAAACTTGTGACATACGCATCTGGATTCACGTGGTGTGGCCTGCATGAGTTTTGAACCAGGCTGATTTTTGTCCCCTGAGGCATTACAGATGAACGGCTCTGATTAAAGATACAATCTATGGTAACTACTTACTTTCTACAATTGGAAGGGTGTCGTGGTAAAATTTGATTGGTCCACGCACATGTGGCGTCATACGCGGAAGCTTACGTGGGCCATTCCACTCTCATCCGTTTCTAAGCTCCAAAACACAGGTAGCCCAAACTACAAGAAACCTTGCGAATCGATCATAACCGTTGATTTTGGTACACCGAAGATTGGAAGTGGGGTCATAACATAGATAGCTCGGATCGTTTCCTGAATGGGACAGTATGACTCAAACGGTTGGATTATAAAAGTGCTAATGACTCTTCGACAGGACACGTGGCAATGTTTGTTTACCGATTTTAAAGTGTTTATTGAACGCCCACCGTTAAAATCTTCTTAGGGTCCAAAGCTATGTTTACTGACCATCCAAGTTGTTGATGAAGTCACACGGACGTCGATGAAAAGAAGAAACAAATATCAGCTTGATCCAAAACTTCTGTGGCCCACAAAAAGTTTTTAATGGTCGTTTCCTCAGGTGTGGTCCATCTGAATGTTTTTGTACTTCATTTTTTTTTACTATTACCCCAAAATTAGCTGTAGAAATGGATGAACAGCGTGGATATACAATGAATACATCAAGGTGGTCCCTACGGTCAGGGTCCCACCAACATGGTTGGTTATAGGGTCGCAGCCGAGTAAACGGATTGGGTACTCCCCCTGCCAGCAGCCCGGTGGCTGATGATCGGTGCTCTGTGGGCCCCACCATGATGTATACTTTTCATCCATGCCGTCCATCTATTTTTCTAGATCATTTTATAATACGAGACAAAAAAGGAGTTATATATCAATCTCAATTGGACCACATTATTGAAAAGAGTGTTGAATGAACATCGACCATTAAAAACTTTTTGGGGCCATAAAAGTTTTGGATCAACCTGATATTTTTTTTTTTCCCTTCATCTGCGTATTTATGACCTAATCAGCAGATTGGATGTCAAATAAACAGTACAGTGGGCCTTAGGAGGATTTTAATGGTGGATATCCAATCACTATTTTGTTTTCCTTTGGTGTGGTCTACTCGAGATTTAAATCCCTCTAATGTTTTGTAAAATGCCCTAAAATAATCTGTTAAAATGAATGAACGGAATGGATGAACCACATACATCATGATGGGGCCCACAGAGCACCGACCATCAGCCACCGGGCTGGTGGCAGGGGGCGTAGCCAATCCGTTTCCCGCAGCGGACGCAGTAGGGTACTACTACCAGCAGGAGCTGCAGGACCTAGCTAGAGACGGACGGTTATGTCAGGGCCCATCAGGATGTTTATATGTCATCCAAACCGTTGATTTTTAGTACACCGATCATTGC
This sequence comes from Magnolia officinalis, assembly GCA_021015155.1. NCBI lineage: Eukaryota > Viridiplantae > Streptophyta > Magnoliopsida > Magnoliales > Magnoliaceae > Magnolia > Magnolia officinalis. The sequence continues at coordinate 56,625,980 of JAJHSJ010000017.1, read as the reverse complement.
AAGTGGGGTCATAACATAAACAGGTCGGATCATTTTCTGAATGAGACAGTGACTCGATGAGAGAACGGTTAGATTTTAAAAGTGGTAATGACTCTTAGACAGTACACATGGCACTTTGTTGGAGCAATCCAGACCGTCCAATCACTGACCAAATTATGGATGGAGCATAACTAATAGTCTAGCCGATGAGATGACAGTAATCATCTGAACTTTCTCTCGGAGTGTGGTTGCCACGTGTGAAGAGAATGAGAAGAGTCAGGTGTTAGAAGGCTAAAAAGATGAGTTTCCTTTCAACCAAACGGTGGTAATAAATAATAAAAGTAAAAGATAAGGTGTTTGGATTTTGGAAAGTCCTAAAGTGGTGGTAAATGAATTCCAAACAACGAGATTTCTGACTATGCTATCAAACCACGAGGGATGATGATCATATACATTCAAATGCATGGTAATTACAGTACACTCGAGCTGTGTTGTTTCACATTTATAATTTAAGTGCCATCCAACCCATTGATTAGATGCAACCCCAGTTTTAGGCCAAGATCCCAAAATCATCTTGATATGTGGGCCACACCAAATGGAAGAATGAGGGGCATCCAGGTGAGGACGCCCACCTGTCATCCGAAAGAGTAATCAGGTGTGGCCCACTGGGATTAAGAGAGATACCAAAACTAAATTTCTTCCGCAATTTAAATGCCCCCCCTACACAAATGAATATATGAGTTGTGGGCATGAAATGGATGTCCTCTTCCAAGTTTTCCTTTCTAAAATTTATCTAAAGTAATTTACAATCCAAACACTCTCTTATGTGAGTTTTCCTTTTGTTGATGAGTGGTTCAACTCATTACTTAATTTATCCAAATGATAACAATCTTATACATCTTTATTGTGATTATGATGTATACTGAAAGTAAGTAACTCACTTTGATTTAGTAAACATCTTTCCTTTTATCCTATGATATTCCATCAATTGAAGTAGTTGAAGCAGTTTTATAATTTCATAATATCACATAAGAGTATTAGAACTAATGATTCCTATAGTGAGAAAAAGCATACAAGTAATCAATTAAGCAAAGACATTGTTAATAGAAATTTCTTTATTTGCTGGTAAATCATGCTGTGTTATTGAGGGGCCCATGATCAAGACCCACATCCACATTTCTTTGAATGGGGACCAATGTCCATATTCTTCTATAAAAGATATGGTTTTGTTCATGTGGAAATTAAAATAGACATTAATAGGACTTTCTATTATTGTCAATGTGTCCACACCACCCTTTTGTCAAAAGATACATTATCCATTCAACTTGTTGGGTTGATACAATCAAGGGACAGTGAAATCTTGATTCGTTCACTTGAACAACCATCTTAGTCAATTAGAAATTTGTGATGTGCCCTTTTTTTCTAGGGAAGTTATATGATGTTTAAGCAGCTTTGGCACTGGATACACATGCACTTAGAGACCGTAAACATCGCATGCATTAGCTCAAATTACACCAACTAAATTGTGGAATCCACTGTCGCTAAGATATGGTCCAGAATTTAAATTAATTAAACAATTGCGACCTTTGATTCATGGATGCTTCTTTGTTGAAACAGGACCATTAGATATTTTTAATTTCAAAATGTCCAATAAATGTCTAGCAGTCCAGTAATCAGATAAGCTTAACTTCAATTCATGATACATCTAAACCAGCAACCTTAATCTGGGCAGTTTAATTTGACTTGTATGCCATACATGCACAATTTCTAAGCGATCTCTAAATGGCTGTGTCATCCATGGCAGCTACAGTATCAAATCTGTTTATGTTTTTTAATTAATTACCTTCCAACATGTCCAATATTTAGGGCGAGAACCCTACATAAGGACCCATAGCTGAAAAGACCAATCTCCGCTGTCAATTTATGACCAGGAACTGAGTTCCCACCAACCTGTAGGACAAAAGTGTACTGTGTAGGGTCCATTGATAGTTTGAGATGGATGGTTGAAAGCGATCTGGCAAACAAGTAAGCCCAGTTGGCCCATTTATGCAATCAAGTTGCGCCCATTTGGGTCTTTGACAACGCATTTTTAAGTCGTTTCAGGTGCAGTCTTTCTGGAGCATTTGGTCTTTGGAGGAGTCAAATCAACTCTTTCTTGCTTAGGATTTATTTCTTCTTAGGGGTTCGTTTGGCTTCTATCATGGTTGAGGATCCATCAGTGTGTCGTCGCACATTGGGCCCACATACTAGACGTGATAAGAACTGGGCCTAAATGCTAAGTGGTTCAATGATAAGAACTATCTATATGTGGACTATTCTATAATGTTTTGTTGAAATTTGACCTTGGGATGGTTCACACATGACACTTGTGGTCCAACAAAAAGATTTAGATGATTTGGATTAAAGTGATAAGCGTCCCATGGCTCCCACATAAATACAATTACACATGACCTTTGTGAGGGCCCAAAGCATAGAATTATTGTTATAAACAAGAAGTATACACGGGGGGTTTCTTGTTAGCATCTATGGAGCTTAATCATCATAAGTGTACTACTCATTCAGTCAGCACTTTCAAGTCAAGCTCCATATTAAGCTCGCTGGGTCTGAGGAGGTCAACACCCCCTTATGAGTCAAGGGGCATGCTCCCAATCCATAGGGCAATTTATAATTTCACATGGAGTTTTAGAACATATGATTCATGTTGTGAAAAAAATTGTACATGAAATTTCTTCAACTTGCTAATCATGTCGTGTTATCGAAGAACCCATGATCATGTTCTAGAAGTTGATGCCAAGACCCACACAGTGCAACAAAAAAGGCCTTTTAGCCTCGGTTCAAAAGCGTGGCTAAAGAGGTTAAAAATCAGGCTAAAGTCTTTTGCCTCGGTTTTGCCTCAATTACCCAAACTACGGCTACAACCCAAGGCTAAAGGCTTTAGCCTCAAATTTAACACCCGAGGCTAAAAGGCTTTTATAGCATTGGTTCTTCAACTGAAGCTAAAAGAACCTTTTTAGCTTCGGTTGCCTTGAAATGAGGCTAAATCAAGTTTTTGCCTCAGCTTACAACCGAAAAACCAAATTTTAACATTGGTTCTCAACAACCAAGGCTAAAAGCCTTTAGCCACGGAGTTGCAGCCTCAGTTTGGGTAACCGAGGCAAAATTGAGGCTAAAAATGAATTAGCCTCTGTTGGCATCAACAAAGGCTAATTTCAATTTTTAACCTCAATTCTCGACAACTAAAGCTAAATCTAGTTATTCAAACTTGTGCATGTTTCACCTATTTTAATCATTCATTCAATCAAATCATTCATTTTAATCCATACACAAAAGTGCAATACCAGCAAAAAAGTTAACCGTCTATTTAAAGTTTTCAAAACAAAGTAGAGATGCACCCTACTATACATCAAACTGTTACAAGAGGTAGCATAATTTTTTTTTCTCTACTGTTTGAGCAAAAGAGGATCGGTTCAACACCAAGTTTTCAAGCCTGACACGCTTCTTTTTCCTCAAGATGTCAAACATGGCAGACAAGTTCTTATCGGTATCAGTTTTCTCTTCTCCACAAGTGCCGTAGACCTGCACATAAACATAAGGGAATTTATATAAAGAAAATAATAATAATAATAATAAATAAATAATCTAATTTAGTGATTAGCTAATTTAACATAGCAGGTTCATGAATTTCAAAGAAATGTGTGGAAAAGAAAGAATCCTTAAATAACCTTTGTTTTAGCAATACATGAATTCAATGGAGCTGCAGAGTGGTAAATGGTCAAAAAGTGAGTCTTCTTGTCTCTCAAAAGAGTGGTCTCCAGTTCTTAGATTTTACAGAGGAAAAGAAAATGGCTCTTTGTGAGGAAATTTGAGAAGGAAGCCAATTTCCTCAGTCCTCGTCTTTTGCAAAGGAGGTAAACTGTCAAATATAAGGAAACTGATTTCCTTTTCTCAGTTACTGAATTTCGCCAATCCAAATGGCCCCTAAGATAAATCATGCAATGGAAAAATGGTTTGCCAAAGAAAGCATGGTTAACAAACCACGTCTAAAGACATAATATTTTAAAATTGAAATGGCAGCTTACATATGGCAAGTGACTAGAAGCTCCGACTCTTCTACATTTAAAGTACATATGCCAATTAATTACTAAAAATGGCATCATCATCTCGATAGTTAACTAGAAGGGAACCACAGGAGAAAGGAAGTTCATGGAAGGTCCAAGTCATTCAACTGGTGGTCCCCACCATGTATGTATCTTGTCCAAAATCAGGATCATCTGATGTTTCCCTACACTCGTTGGCTAGTATCATCGGAAACTCTTTTTGGGAACAGTCCAAATCACTAACAAGATTTACTTTAATGCATCCAAAGCAGTTGCCACTCACTTCATGAAGAGGGAGAGAGTACGGGTTTTTCGAGAGTAAAGTTGGGCTCAACTCCGAGACCTCAGCATTGAAACATGCCCTGTCTACCATTAAGCTATGGCTGGAACCCATAAATTATGGAGAGAGAGAGAGAGAGAGAGAGAGAGAGAGAGAGAGAGAGGAGCAAAGGACTTCAGCTTTAATTTTAGGAATGTTTTTGTCAAGACTTCAGCCTACATGGCCTCCTTTTGTCAGGACTTCAGCTTTAATTTTAGGAATGTTTTTTTAGTATATCAGGCGTGTTATAGACTGGTAGAGTCAAATTGACATGGAATTTTCAACATCATAATAACCATCTTTGCTCACAAGAAGTTTGGGAAAACAACAAATTTCTACACACGTCATGTGAGCACAAGCTCTAAGGCAAAATAAACCCAACTCACCTCTTCAGGACGAGTGCTTTCAGCCAGCCTCGTTCGTTTTCTTTGAACCGCAGCCTTCTGTTGCTTCAACAAAGTATTCATAGGCCCAATCCTAACCATCCTTTTCTTCATCCATGTGTGGTGAATCTGAAGAGTGGAGAAACCTGACTTCCAGGCCAGGACCATTCCTGGGAGTCCCACTTGATGAATCATCAGGATCTCAAACACAAGAACCATGTTTGAATCTCTTTAGTCTCTTTGTGCGAATTGCCTTCAGCCTGTATTACATCCTGATGCATTAGGCCCAATAATTGGAAGCTTCCAGCATCTTTAAAAGATATTTCCAGTATCAAGCCACTGCCTTCTCCACACGTACCTTTACATGCAGCACACATGCCAACCTGGCAAGTATGTGGGACATGTCAGCCGCCCATAAGGTGGCCCCTACCATGAAGATAGCCAATGTAAAACATCAGGCTGGTTACTCATCAGGTGGGCAACCCCCCTTCAAGGAAAAGGTGATTCAAAAGAATTTGCCAATGCTCCACATTCAACTAACACGTGCAACCTGCCTGATGAGAAGGCCACCTTACGGTGTTCAGATGTCCAAAATAGATGCCAGGTTCGACCACCCATAGGTAGTGAAATCCCACTACAGCGTGAGTGTGTGGGGGCGTGTGTGCATGTGTTTAAAAAAATAAAAATAAATAATAATAATAATAATAATAATAATAATAATAATAAAAGATGCCAGGTTAGCACTTAGCCCAGACACCGCACCTCATGAAAAGGTGCACGGGAGGGTTGTCTGTGGGTTAGCAAACCTCAAATCAAGGATGATATATAAAACTGAAAAAGAATCTTGAGGTAAAAATGTAAACAATGTTCGATGTTACCAGCAAATGTAATAGCAATTTATGAAATGCAAACTGGCTTACCTCTATATTTGTCAGTTATTTAAACATATTAAGTATTAAAATTTCCAAGGAATGAATAAATTAGACACATCTGCAGAAAATTATAATCCACCATATGCTCTCTTTTTTTCCCATCTTGAATCTGGTACATGTAAGAACTAAAAATGTATAAGAGTGAGAAATCTTTATCCAAAAACCTGCAATTTGGATGTTGAAAAATATATTGAGAAGCCACATAACATGGTGGTAGCACCGGGAAACTTAATCCTCTTGACCCGAAGAATCAATTAATTCCATTGACAGATTCTTTCTAGCCTACAGAAACAAATATAAATATCAGCAACCCCACATCTAATTTTCCACATTAAAGATTGAAACCATCAAATGACTCATATTTGAAAGTTAACACTTGCAAAACCAGCCTTTTTTCACATAAAGCAAAGAGAGGCCAGGGAAGAAATAAATTCAAAATAATAGTATGGGCCAATCACAACCAAGCAAACAGCCTGATATTCCATGTGATCACAAAGGGAACTAGCATTTGTTTCGCACAGCAAAAAGCTAAGGAACAAACAACACGGATTCCAATTCATCACCAAGGAGTATAAAATAAATCAAACTACTCCAGAGAAAGTCAAAGATAAAGACAAAATACAAACTGCTTAGATAACAGTTGTCTTGAAGCTCACAAGAGCATTTAATTGCATCAAACATATCAAGACTTCTAGTTAGTTACAAATCGAAGCATGAGAGAGGCAACAAAAAACTCACGCTATTATGTCCCCAAAAGGTTGTGCTCTTGACACTGGGATTGGATCCATTTAGTTTATTTGTGGGCTTCTCCAAACATAATTCAGGTCCATGCACAGGTAGAGAGAGTCCTGTATCCATTGTAGACAGAATTCTCCCATCGACTGGTGAGGCTCACTAGCAGGTAAAACACTAGGAGCATCAATTTCTGGCAACAATTTCTCACTACTTTTCTTCAATAGTGACTGCTCATTTAAATGAGCATGGGTATCTCTAAGTGACTTCAGATTTGTTGCTGAAGTCTTGAGTGTCCCTAGGGGAATCAACAACTCCAAAGACCTGTAGATACATGAAAATCAGGAATGTGAAACTGTAACCCCAGAAAACAACAGAGTGCACAGAGTGAGATATAATGTGCCAAGATTTTATTTTCCACGGAACTAATGCACTTTACATAAGCATCTGAAAAATGAAATCATCTATTGTAGAAGAGCATTTAAAAACAAAAGCTAGTGGGCAACTTTTGCAGATTATATTAGCAGAACAAAAAAACAAAAAAGGAGAAGGAGAAGGAGAAAAAGAAAAAGACAAGCAGAAGAACAAAAAACAACAAACTCCCTTTTCATTTCATTCTCTGAAGCTTCAATCCACCATGCTCGACTTCTGAAAAGACACTCAGGGAGTGCTAAGGGGGTAACACATACTACAATGCTATTCCTGAAGTTTTAGTTTACTATGTCCTGTAATCCATCTTCTAAAGCTTCCTTTGTAGCAAATCTTAGATGGTCTTGAGAAGATTTCTTCAATAGCACTAGTTAAGTCACGAATACTCCTATAATTTTCTTGTATAGACTTGAGCTGTCTATGAATATTATAGTTTTGTCTTTATTCATTCAATCAAGACAACAATTCAACCTTTAAGGTTTTTATACAGCAGCCATCTTCCCTAGCCTTATCCACCAATGTATTAAGAGCTTCTGCGACAACCACAAACAAGAATGAGGATCACAGATTCCCTGCCTCAAGCCACAAGAAGGCTCAAAAAAGCCTTCAGGAGAACCATTAAAAGGGTATTGAGATCCATGCTAAAGGTACATCGCCTTCATCCAAGGTCACCAGCTAACGCCAAACCCAAATGGCCCAGCACATAATTAAGAAATCCACGCCTTCGAGACTGAGTTTGAAGATGATGCCAAATTAACCACTCTTAGGTCGGGAGTCCAAACATTCATGCACAACAAGAGCCATATCCAAGATTTACCTTCCCCACACAAAAGCATCCCGGATTGACAAATTTGAATGAGGGCACAACCCACACTCAAGAGACTAACCATTTGCCAAAATTTTACATGGATCTCCAACAAGACTTAAAGGATATTAGTTCCTAAGATTCTCGGCTCTTTCCTTCTTGGAGGTAAATGCAACGAATGAAGCTCAGATGTTCCTCCCAGCTCAACCCATATAGTAAAAATTCATGGACAAAATAGATGAAAGCCACTAGATACAAGGGAGAAATCCATAGTAAATCTGTCAAGGCCGAGATCTTTCTATTCAAAATAAAAAACCAACACCCTAACCTCATTCTTCATAATAGGGCTTTGCAACTAATCCTCTTCCTTATCCAATATATTTGAGCAATAAAGTATCTAGCTTTAAGCGATCACATAAGTTTCTTTGAACATATTCCTATAAATTTAATGTATCGGAACAGTCCCTTGTGTATGCTAAAACAAGTGAAGGAAGCATTTTAAATATAAGGCAGCTCTAGGTCCTTACTCATGCCTCAGTGGTAGACTTAACAAGAGTTTCAACACAAGGTCATGGGTTCAAGCACCCACTGTGGCAAAATCCTATGTGTGTGAGTGGGTGTTTGTGCGAGTGAGGTGTGACAAAGCATATAAAATAAAGAAAATAGTATCAAGTACGAAGTAAATAACAATTCATTCATCATTTCCAATAATAATATAACTTTACGAGGATGGCTAATTTCAGATTCAAAGCTCCTGCATTCAGAGATTATCTCAGACGAAAAATAAGCTTAGGATGATGGAAGTTTTGCAGGGTAATCTTGGGTTTTCATTTCTGACATATGAGGATCATGATGTGTGGAACACGGTTCAGTAATCTAGACTGTTGGTCTGTTCCTTGTAGTGGTTAATGTACCATGTCCCGAAGATCTTCTTGAAAGGACATCCTAGTCTTTTGCTCTGTACATTGAAGGTAGACTATGTTCGAGATAGATGGTTGCAAAGATACAGTGATTGAAAGGTAGTCTTATTGCATTCAACATAGTAGTTAAAAGGTCATAAGTTAAAATAGTATGCAGGAACATATAGCAACAAATCTATAGGCAATTTTAATAAGGGAAATTACATAGTTCCATAGCAATATTGGGTGGAGACGGATTAGCTACTGACAGGTTGAGTAGCGAGACTCGGTACTAAAGTGACGTCACCAAGTTCTGTGGGCCCCACCATGATGTATGTTTTGTATCCACACCGTTCATCCCTTTGGAGAGATCATTTCAGGGCATCAACCAAAGAATTAGGCAGATCCAAACCTGGAGTGGACCCCACCACAGAAAACTGTGGGGAGAGTGATGCCCACCGTTGAAACCTTCCTCACGTCCACCGTGATGTCTATTTGAGATCCAACCTGTTCATAAGTTCACACAGAGATTAAAGAAGGGAAACACAAATATCAGCTTGATCAAAAACTTTTGTGGCCCTTAGAATTTTTTAATGGTGGGCATCATGTTTTCTTTAGTGGGGTCCACTCGAGCTTTGGATATGACTCATTCTTTGGCTCATGCCCTAAAATGATCTCTCAAAATGGATGGACGGTGTGGATACAAAACATACATCATGGTGGGACGCACAGAATTAGGTGATGCCACTTCAATAGTGAGTCTCGATACTCAACCTGTCAGTAGCTAATCAGCGTCCGAAATGGGTATTATTGTCATGCCATTGGAATACTATATGGTTTTCCTCAGCCCTCTCAGGGTGATTTCTTTTGGACAATTAGAGTCTAAGAATAAAATCCTAGCTAGTGACCATACCAGAGATGACTCTTGCATTTAATGCAACTTGCATTTAATATTTAGTGTGGTTCACTAGAGCATTGGATCTGCCTCGTTTTTTGGCCCATACCATAACATGATCTGAGAAAAGGGATGGATGGTGTGGATAATAGATACATCATGGTTGGCCCCCACTCAGATCTGGTTGGACATTGCTAGGTCTGACCAAAGGTCGGACGTAGTCCGTTTCCTCAAATGATGGCTTTTTCAATGAAGGGCAAAAAGAGCATTTTGTCCATGCTCCAATTGACGGACAGCGTCCAAATAAGGCCACACCAAGAGGAACAATGGAGGACACCATGGATGCTGACGCCTAAAATTTCCAAACAGAATACAATGTCCACCATGTTTTGTACATGAGATAATACCATCCAAACCATTAATTAGGTGAAAACCACCATGGTGAAGGGACACCCCAAAATTAATGTTATTCAAAAACTCAGGCGGGATGAACGGTGAACATTACATGGCTCACCATATGGACAATTTGGTTTCAACACAACATGCTAGTTCAAGCCTGTTGCCAACACGAGGTGGCTAAAAGACATGGAAAGACTGAAAATCCTCGTGTCGCCAATTCAAATCTGATTCCGGCACATGGTAAAAGTGAAATATGAAAAAAAAACAAAAAAAATGGCATGATTATTCAAGATTCGAAAATAAATGTCTGATAAAGATTGTTGGCGAGTCTCTTTATTGTGTGGAACAAGAAACTGTATTGGAAGCAAATTACACTCTCCATCTAGCACCAATCAGGGAGTGCCATGTTACTCTCATTAGATATGGACACCACCAGAAGTTAATGGAGAGGGCATTGTTGTCCCCTCTCGTGGATTTTCTTTTTTCTTTTCTTTTTTTCTTTGACAGATACTGGTTTTTTTCAGGCCCAAGGCCAAAAGAACTGAAAAACAAAAGAAAAGAAAAACCCCATAAAAGAAGAAAACAACAGCAGCCATGATGAGCAGCCAACCCCTATAAAAGAAACATAAATAAAATACAACAGCCCCTCAGGGCACCCACTCCCTAATGCAGAACTTCACCTTACTAATGACCCCCAATGGCCCACAAGAAATATTTGGGAAGCAGCGAGCATTTCTTTCACCCTAAAGGAACCAGAGAACTGCAAGGAGAGCCACTCTCCAAGACGATATCCTCAAGACAGCACCCCCACCCCAATGCTAGGAACAAATGAGACATTCAATAGAATCAGGCATCACCAAGGAAACGTTACAAGCCTGAAGAATGCTAATCCAAACTTCTCTTGCAAACGGCAATGGATTAGGAGGTGATTCACAGATTCTGCATCGTCGTAGCACAGGAGACAGATGTTTGGAGAGCCATATTCCTCTTGCATAAGTTGTCAATCATCAAAATCAAGTTTCTGCGTGCAAGCCAAGCAAAAGCCAAGACTTTAGGGGAAGCACAGTATCTCCAAAGTCCAAACAGAACCTGTGTGAGTCTCCGAAGCCTGAGCTGAAGCTCAGAAGATCAGAGAGTAGAAGGATTTCACCGTGAAAGCTCTGGATTTGTGATGCCTCCTTACCAGAGAATCATAGACATTAGGGGACGGGATATACCTCTTGAGAAGGGAAACCAATTCCTCCAGTTCCTCATCAAACAAATTCCGCCGGCCAAGGGGGCCCCAGAACTCCTTTTTCCCTTTTCCTTTTCCCCTTTCCCCTTTCCCCTGAACTCGAGAAACAGCAAGCAACCAAGATATCGAAAACAAAGCATAACCTAGCCAAACTAGGAGACCGAGAGTACAATCCCCACATCACGCATCATCCCAAAAACAGAACCAATACCCATCCCCAATGACAAAACCCATACCTTCAAACATTTTAGGAGCCAAATGAGTAATTGCCTTCCACATGTGAGAAGACCGATAAAGGGATGATTCCTTTATCCACCAGCCTTTATAATAGATGCCATATTTACTAGCTAGAATGGATCTCCACAAGCTATTCTCCTCATTCCCAAACCTCCAGATCCACTTACCAAGTAATGCAAAGCTGACCTCTTCCAATCATTTAATCCCAACCCCTCCACAGAATAAGGCGAACAGCATCTTCCAATTAAGCAGGTGGAACTTGCCCAAGGACACTCCACCGTGCAAAAGGAAGTCTTCTTGAGCATATCAATTCTATTGATAACTGATTTGGGACAGCGCACAAAAGAGATATGAAGTATAGAGGTAGGTTGGAGAGGGAGGCCTTGAACTTGATGAGGGTGATTCTTCTCCTAAAAAAGAGAGAGAGATCTACTGATGCAGGACAATTAACCACTTGCTCTAAAAGCTCAAACTATTAGAGTATGGCGAATTAATCCCTTTGTCTCATAGCCCAAGCCCCACATTGCATGGGTTAGGACCTTGGCCAAAACCCCCTCGTGACCCCCAAATCACATGGGCCGCCCACCCCGAGCGTGTCCTTGCATCCCACGGGTTACCCTGCTCGAGCCTGGTGTGAAATGCACATTAATCACCTCCGGTGAGGAGTCTCAAACACAAAATCTCCCTTGTGGGCCCCAAATCACATGGGTCACCCACCCTGAGTGTGTCCCCGCATCCCACGGGCTACCCCACTCGAGCCCGGTGTGAAAATGCCCCTGCATTAATCACCCCCGGTGAGGAGTCTTAAAACGAGAGACCTCCAACTCTGATACCAATTTAACATAGGACAATTAACCACTTGCTCTAAAAGCTCAAACTGTTAGAGGATGGAGAATTAATCCTTTTATTTCATAGCCCAGGCCTCACATCGCAAAGGGTAAGACCTCGGCCAAACCCCCCTCGTGGCCCCCAAATCACATGGGCCGCCCACCCCAAGCATGTCCCCACATCCCATGGGCTACCCCGCTTGAGCCCGGTGTGAAATGCACATTAATCACCCCCCGGTGAGGAGTCTCGAGCACGAGATCTCCCCCGTGGGCCCCAAATCACATGGGTCCCCCACCTCGAATGTGTCCCTGCATCCCACGAGCTAACCCACTCCAGCCCGGTGTGAAAATGCCCTTGCATTATCTACTCTTCCAAGGGGAGAGCTTTTCTCCATGCACTCAATCACTTTAACCCCACAAATGCTTAAGCAAGCTTTACAACATAGAGAGGAAGCCCAAGATAAGATGAAGGGACCCCACTCGGCACCCAAAAAGTACCGTCAGACAAGATATCTTCTAGAGATAAATGAAAAACTAGAAACTCATTTTTGGACAAATTGACTCTAGATCAACGCATTAGCTTCGCAAAAGATCAAAGTATTGTCTGTGAAATGGAGATGGCTAACCCACTTTAGGAAGCTAGGCACTTTATCATCTACAAATTGGTGATGGCTAACCTGCTTCAAGAAGACAGGCACTTCGAACCCTTGAAAAAGACCCACAGATTGTCCTCTAAGAGAAAAGGGGAGAGGGGATCCCCTTGCCGGAGCCCCCTCAAGGCTTTGAAGAAACCAAAGGGGAATCATTGATCAACAAAGAAAATTAGCCAAAGACACGTATGTCTTCATCCATCCTCTCCATTGACACCACATCCCACACGATCCAACGTATGACCAAGAACCCCTAGTCAACAAAATCATAGGCCTTTTCCAAATCCAGTTTACAAAGAACACCCGGCCTACGAGAGCAATGACAAGAATCCATACATTCATGTGCAAAGGCATTGTCAAGAATCTGCCAGCCAGCAATGAAAGTGCTTTGGAAAGGAGATATAACCTTTGGGAGCACCGACCTTAGCCTCTGACTAAGCGGTTTGGTTAGAATTTTATATTGTCCACTGATAAGGCTGGTCAGACGAAAATCCCTCAGACTTACAGCTTCTTCTAGCTTAGGAGTGGGGTACAAAAAGGAACAAACCATTTCTGATGTTAAACATCTGGAATCCAAAAACTCGTGGACGAAGCTCAATAAATTGGCTTTGATCAGTCCCAAAAAATCTCGTGGATATAAAATGGCTTGATCAGGTCCCAAAAAACAAAAAACATAGACAAAAAACTCATCATTTACACTCGAAAACAAAAAAAAAAAAAAACAACCACCCCCCCCCCCCCCCCCCCCCCCCCCCCCCCCCCACCCCCCCCACCAGGTCTGCCATGTCACAACTCATCCGAGTTTCGTGACATGCAAGTCGCTGTGTCACATTTATGTTACAGAAACCTTTCTTTACTGATTGAGATGTTCAATCTTTAAGAGCTGATTAAAAATGTAGTTCTACAACTCTATGGGTCAACTTGAAACTCGACTCGGTGAGATTTTGAACTGAGTCACTTAGAACTCGTTAACAAGATTAACTACTCAGTCAGGACTTGACTTGTCAAAGGTGAACAGGATCGAACAACTGACCTTGTCAACAAAAGCAGATCCTTGTTACCAGGGTGCCATACAGTGCAGTGCTGATTTCTCTTGGATATTTCTATTCATTTCCAACAGTTTCAAGTTCTTCACCCATGACTAAATGCTTTAATAAATACTTAAAATTAAATTATTAAAATACCAAGCGAGTCAAGGAAATACTCACCCGAGGCTTTGAGTTGACCTGACCCGGCTAGGCATCGAGTTGAGTTGATTTTTCGAGCTTTTGAACTATGAACAAAAAAACAAGTGGATCATTACTACATTACCGGTACAAGTAAAAACAGAAATTGTTTCTACATTCCTACTCATCAGAATACCAGTGAATGACATATAAAAACTTTTTTTTTAAAGGAATATAAAATGCTTGTAAAGGCTTAAAGCATAAACCAGCAAAAGTAGTCAATACAAATTGACAGTAGCTGATAGTAGTAAGGCAATATACCTTAAGATGTAAAAAATTGTTCAAAATTTAGCTTCTGAAAACACTCTTCACTGGCAGTTATATCCATTATGCCTTGTTCAACTATTTAGTAGTCATAAATAACATGCATATTTTTAATTTATAAAAGTTAAATTATTATGATCAATTGAGATTTCATGTGTATGAGAAATTCTCCCCAGTTTAGGCCCTGCACCGGTCATCCTTACATCTTACTCAGAATCAGTTTCAGAGCATTATTGTTAGCCTATTTTCATTTTCCCGCCACTCAATGGTTAATTGATTATATAGTGTCATGGCTGTTGAGTAATTTTGTTTTCTGATCAACAGTATGACATTGAACTGTCTGGATTTATAGATTTAACATCAGTAGGCTGGTACAACTTGTCTAAGGTCATTGAAGTTTTTTACTTTTCTTTTTTTTTTTAATGGTGGGATCACACCATCTGAAATTTATTGAATGGAGAAAATATACAACTCAAAATTGGGGACCCCCAAACAACAAAGCAATTGAGCTCTCCAAACAACAAGGGAAAGCAGAGATATAACAGAGACCAGACATACCTCAAGTGCCCAACTAACTACAGGCAAAAGCAGAGAAAACCATATATCAGAAGAACACTTGCATCTGGATTGTGAATCAAACCTTCACGCAGCTCCCATAGCACCACTTGATGCTGCTAGCAAGGATGGTGGTCTGATGTTGCTGATGTGCTAGCAAAGATGGTGGTCTGATGTTGCTGATGCTGCTACTAATAAAGGTGTTGCTGTAGGTAAGACTGCCGAAAATGCTGATCTGATGCTAATGCTGCTGCCAACCTGTGCTGCTACAGATGCTGGAATTGAAGATGTGCTGAGAAATTTTTGCAGATGTAGTAGCTGTTGCTGCTGCTGAGCACACAGCCCCCCCCCCCCCCCCCCCCCCCCCCCCCCCCCCCCCCCCCCCCCCCCCACACACAACATACACATGCACCCAAAAAAAAAACTGCTCTTCACCCAGCTGCCATGAACACCTCTGGCTGCAGTTGCTAGAGGTAGAGGAGCTGCTGCCAAAGATGGGGATGCTGCAGGTGATGTGTTGGGGGTTCGTTGCTGATACGGATGTTGAAGATGTGCCTGTAATGGTGCTGCTGATGCTGCTGAAATTGAGGCCAGGCCCTTAAGAAAAAAAGAACCAAAACACCCAGGGACACCCACCGATGTGTGACACAGGTCTTGATAAGTCACCTCCGCCTCACATTTCCAACCCCGGCAAAGTCCAAAGCTAAATGCCCTTACCTCCTGTGGGAGATCGCTTCTCCTTCTATAAATTCTGTCCTCTATGCCAATGCTTCCCATACAGACCAAACAATCAGCCACCAAGTTTTTCTCCCTATATGAACAAAATATCACATGATTTAAGTTTGAGAGCTCCACCTTAATTTCTTCAACAATGTACCAGATTCTCCAAGGAATGACAAGGCTGGGGGACATTATTATATCCATAATTACCTTTGAATCCGACTCTATTTTGACATTTGAGAGTCCTAGACTTTTATAGATCTTCACTCCGTCAAGAAATGCCTTCACCTACTCCAGTGTTCAAAAACCTTCCATACAAGTAGTGGAAAGTAAAGATCACTTTCCCATCCTAGTCCCTGCACACACCACCTCCACCACCCATTCCCGGGCTCCTCCTGGATGAGCCGTCAACATTTAGCTTAACCCAGTCATGACTAAAGTTTCTCCCACCTAGTAATTA
This sequence comes from Magnolia officinalis, assembly GCA_021015155.1. Taxonomy (NCBI): domain Eukaryota; kingdom Viridiplantae; phylum Streptophyta; class Magnoliopsida; order Magnoliales; family Magnoliaceae; genus Magnolia; species Magnolia officinalis. The sequence goes on along the minus strand of JAJHSJ010000017.1, from coordinate 56,609,938 downwards.
ACACTGAGTAATTCAGCCCACATCCTTTTCTATCCCAATGGAGAGCACATCCTCCAGAAAAGATTGCCTTAAGTCCCCTGGCATTCAATGAGCAGCCTTGGATCCAACCATTTTCTTTCCTAATAACTCCCTCCAACACGGAACTCTTGCCATCAATTTCCTGGAGTTTCTCCCAGTCCATAGTTCCCAAACTATAAAGATCGGGACAAGCCCTTTAAAATTCTGAATCTTGAAGAATGCCTTGCATTTCCACACCGCTGCTGAAATCTCTGCAGAATGGGCTGGTCAATGTCAAAACAAATATTGAAGATATTGGGGTTACAATTCTGGTAGTTTGAGAATTCATAAGAACATTATTATGATGTGCATTGTTTGTTCATGTTTAGGAATGGCTCTTATTGCAGTACAAAAATACTATTCAGAATTGTTGGGGTTATGTTTCTACATGATGACTTCATGCCATTGATCTTTCCTTCACCATTGCCAACTTCACAATTGTTGACTTTTCATCCTTTTATGTCAAGACTAATACTCCAATCATTCATATTTGAATTAGTAATGACCCATCAGTTCTGTTCTTAATTGGAGAGGCAAGAAGTTTTATTATTATTATTTTTATATATAGAAACAAGCAGTTGTCATCAAAAAGGTTGTTCAAAATAAAAGCAAATGTGTCACCATTGTGAAAGGCATTGATCTCTTGGGAGCATTCCATTGTACCACCACGATTTTTCTTTTCTTTTCATATTTTGTTTCAAAAGTGTGTGATGGAATAATACCTATGTTTGCTAGAAGTTTTGAATTGGGTTTTCTAGCTCCACACAATGCATGTCATATGTTTCAGGTGTTAAACTGAGTGTTGCTTCATAGAAGCTCAGGAAGAATTCAAAACAGGAGCATCTGTTGTTAAGGTAAACTGAGAGTTGGTTGTGATATTGTGAGATGATTTAGCTATAAAATTTCACCATTTGTAACATGCAATGTTGCCGGAATAATCAGTTGTAGGGACCAACCGGAAAGGAGTAAATCGATGTACAGGAGACAGCCTATGATATCGTGGGCTCATTGCTGCGACAAGGCCGATGTGTAACTCCTCACCATCCCTTTAATTCAGTGGATTGCTCTATTATACATTATGAGCAATTAATGTGTGTTTATTTTGAAACTTTAGTTAAGAATTACATTATATGAACTACTCTTTATCTTGAAAAAAATAAAAAAATAGTTTGAGTTTGGATCCATAAGTGATTCAAATTGAGAACATTTAATTTAATTAAGAGGAAATGACTAGGGTTATGATTATGTTTCCAGTATTCATGAGGAATAGCCCACATTGTAGTAGTAGGCTTGGCTCCTACTCTTGGGCTCTTTGAACCAAATAAAAGCCTCTAGTTTGAAACTAGCTCAAGTTGGATGTTGCAGAAGGACTTGAGTCGATTGGGTTCTCTAGTAGATTTTTCCATTCAAGTTCAACTTGAAAATTGCAATTGCAATTTGGAGCCCAGATCCTTGATATGAGTGGTGAGCAAGGAAATTACAATTGGATCACTGCCACTTTATTAGACTGGTAATTATAGTTCAATTCGATACCATGTCCAAATGCACCATAAAGAAAATTCTAGACATTTACCTGCCATGCATATCCATTGTAAAGTAACTGCCTCATATATGGTTTCTTATAAAGGGGCATTAGATATGGCTTTGCAGATTCTCCCATCTTCGAGTAAATCACAGTTTCTAGCACCTGAAATAAACGAGCAGCAAGAAAAATCAGATATGGGTTTTCTTATAAAGGGACATTAGATATGGCTTTGCAGAAGCCAAGTCTGATTTTTCTTGCTGCTTATTTCAGGTGCCAGAACTGCAATTTACTTCTTCGAAGATGGGAGAAAGGTTGTGGCTTCTTGAACATATATTGTATGCTCGAGTTTGGAGTTAAGTTAATAAAAAAAAAATATGCCAGTGCTCCAATGGGTTTGCCTTGGCAAGAAAGTATAACGCTGTCCCCTTTTTCGCCATAATCATTATGCTCTAACTAGAAGGGCCACCCTAGATTGTGTCCGACTACATCAGTGCTGTTACTTACAAATGATATTTTGAATTCCTCAAGTGACATAAACTTTACTCGGGTTTCCCAATCTGGTTGCAGAGGGTTTCATTTCTTTTTGCAGTCAGAAGAAACATGGAGATTAATGGGCGTGATTTGTACAGCGACCATGAATGAGTTTTGTTGGTTTTTCTGTGCAATGGGACATTTCATACCATGAATCAGAATGTGCAATGTTGTTAAACAATCACTGGGAGGGACACAATCTCTCCATTTTTATTTTATTTTCCTGTTTTCTTTGGCCTTTGGTGGGATTGAAACATTTCCATATCAATATTAGAAACAGTATCAGTCTCCTCTCATAATCAGGAGTTTCTTATCTGGCTTTTAGATTGGGCAACTATGTCGCATAATCTCTTTTTGATCGGCCAAAATAGGCACTGTATATATATTGGATTGAAAAGGTTATGTACATCTGTTCGGG